>WURV02216729.1:0-10686 GCA_011762755.2 Epimenia babai
TATGTATATATATGCGTGTGTGTATATATGCATGCCCGTCTGACTTCTTTAGTTGGAAATGTTAGCAGAAAAGTGACTCTTTCATCAGTTGATGTTTCGATATTACGATTATGAATGAATTTAACATTATTGCTTAGTGTTTACAGTGATTTCACACTGAAACCTTTAACCTGTTATAGTTGGTGAAGGGGATGTGGAATGTTTCGTATGCGTATGGGTCAAAAGTTGACTATCATATGAGCGCTAATTTAATCTTAATGTAATGTACCGAGAGAAAAGAGCAGGAATTTTATATTATCGCCAAAGATGTTACCTGCTGCAGAAGACAGGCTGCTAAAAGACATTTGGATGAATTTTTTTTCGTGATTTGAAGACAACTAACTGTTCAACTCACTGAGTGTGAAATTGAAATTTTGTAACAGGATCCTACCAGGAAATCTTCGTGATGTGACCATTTTTCGGTGCTTCTGATGGTCCTATTGACATGAGGGGTCCCGAAGCTGTTGTCCAGCAATTTTCGCATTCACGTTCATTGTATTAATTTGCGCGAATCTCGTTTCTCTTTTTACAAATTCTAATAGTCCTTAACATTGTTTTAAATATTTCCTGCTGTCTCCCTCCGTTATCTCATTTCTCATATTCTCGAAGTTTTAGTCACTTCCACAAAAAAATATATCGATTAATCTTTAATTTATCCGATTAGCGCGGTTTAATGTGCGAATATCCGAGACTCATATCCGCTCCCCTGCGCGTCTTGTCGGCCGCCATTACCGTAGTAACAGCGCAGTTGTATCACCACTCCCCCGAGACATGGGGGATATTGATCGGTAAGCCCACTCCACACTGTATGTACTCCATCACTTGGGTAAACTGCATTGTTTGTGGCAGCAGACAAGGCGAGCACCAGTAGCTTCTAGGATGCTGTGTACAATTACACTAACAACCCTCAGAGACAAAGTGCACTCAATACCGTGACTACAGTGTAGGCTATACAGTTACTAGGGTTAGACTAGATTTTAGGTTATACTTATTGGCCTATATTTCATTAGTCTATTGTTTTAGTTTATGATATCTCATGATTTGTACACACATATTAACGGTGAATGATGACGTTACTTTTAACTGTTATCAACGTTATTTATCCTTTTGCAATATGTAGTTTCTACTACGTTTTTGTGTCCAATTGGTTTAAGTAGGTTCAAGTGAGTTCAAGTCAGTTTCCTCCTTTTTAGCTTTATTTATTGCGTTTATTTGAATATAATCGAACGATCGTCTTAGCCGTCGATACGTTTAAATAAGCCCCGTTAAATCGTAATTTTCTTCTAAAATTTTCACTAATCAATTTATCTATCTATCAGGACCATTATATGTTGCAATAATTTTTTGTATCCTTGAAATATTATAGACTCGAACATATATTGTGTCCTTCATATTCAATGTAAATATCTTCAAATAAACAAGCCTTAACTTTTTGGCACCACGACGTGACATTGAGCAGTTTATTCCGTTTGTTGAAATCAAATAAATATATTGATCAATACGGATAATTACTAATTCTGTAATGTATAATTAGGCAGTCTCTTACTTGCATTCTACACGCGATTTGAATGTTGTTCTTTGTGTATCGTGCTAGCAGAATTAATAGCATCGAAAGCAGTTTTTATTCGTAGAATATAATTTCCCTATTGTAGCTCTGTTACGGATAGCTTCCCATTTTTGCAGAACATTTTTTAACGGCGTATATTAAATAGGCGATATTTTTATATCTGTTAATTTCATACGTGATGCTTTAACTATGACATGATAGGACAAATTGACTACCATTTCTATCTAAAGGGGTATTTGTCACCAATAGTTTTGCCTTTATTTTAATAGCGTTACATTTGTAATATAAAGGGAAGTAATATTTAAAGTTTCGTCTCATAGTGATGGGTAATATTGGGCTCTTTTAATTGATAATCATTTATTGAAATTTTATTGAAATTCGCCCATCACTATAAAATGAGATGCTTCTTTATTGGAAAAAACATGTTGTTAACCAGGAATACCCACAGTGGCAAAATACAGCATGTGTGACTTATGTTGCTAAGCATATTATAGAATATATCAAACTGATGTTTTATATCAGTTACCATAGCATCCACGCAATCACCAGCAGTTGCTAGGCAACCAATGGCTGTATGACTTAATTTCTTTAAGTCCCCATGGATGTGGCTATCTAATTATCTCTGCATATGCATTGCCCAAAATCAATACATGATTGAATAGTTAACATTCGGGTTGAGAATTCTATAGCAGTGTAGATTTGTAATTAATTATCTTCAGGTAAAGCCTACCTGAATTAAACGAAGTACGAAAATAACGTAGTGAAATTTTGAATCTTAACAATATGGCTTCATATTTTTCAGTTATATAATTTTATGAAAAAATGAGCAATAGAATTCATCTAGTCTCTAGAGGCATATGCGATATATCTATATATTCGCGATATTTTTTAGGTGATATATCAGATGATATATATCGCATGATATATCTGTTGACGTGATAATATATTTCATGATTTATCTCTGATATAAAGTATTGGAGATATAAATAATGTCGTCTAAACATGATTGAGATCCCTGTTTTAGCTTTTCCTGAAAAAGACAAAAATCATTCTTTTGGAACTTGAATTTTAGATTTAGCCCCCCAAAAAATTGAAATTGGCGGCGTTGTGCTTTCGTAATGAAATAGGGTTACTAGAAAATGCAAAGTATTGGAGTGTTCGGGAGTGTATATGGCCTAATGTCACGTCGTGCCCATGGCGTTAGTCGCTATGTCACAAAATTTAACTGCGTGAACATGATTTTATAGACACGCGAAGATAACAATATGGATGGCGAGATTGACATATCGCTGTTCATAAAGATGCGTCGAAAGTAAGGTGTGAATTTTAATGCTTTCACAATAAAATGAAATATATTTATTTGATTTCAAATGCACTAATAGCATTGCTGTCAAACGCACTTAACATTAATGAAAATACACTACCGTAATTGAAAACATTGATACGGCAGAAGCAACGTCGGAGAATAACACGCACATATAAATTAACACTAAAAACAGTAATGAGCAGTGTATATATGGTACAATACAAGTAAATTTCAGTATAATACATACATTAAAAATATCGTGTAAAGCAATTTTATGTAATAGAGTAGTAAAGATTGCCTACAGAAATCATTTAGTTCATCATCACGATGCAGGATCTATCACGATGCAGGATCTCTCACGATGCAGAATCTATCACGATGCAGGATCTCTCACAATGCAGGATCTCTCACGATGCAGGATCTATCACGATGCATGATCTATCACGATGCAGGATCTATCACGATGCAGGATCTATCACTATGCAGGATATATCACGATGCAGGATCTATCACTATGCAGGATATATCACGATGTAGGATCTATCACGATGCATGATCTATTACGATGCAGGATCTATCACGATGTAGGATCTATCACGATGCATGATCTATTACGATGCAGGATCTATCACTATGCAGGATCTATCACGATGCAGGATCTATCACTATGCAGGATCTATCACGATGCAGGATCTATCACGATGCAGGATCTATTACGATGCAGGATCTATCACGATGCAGGATCTATCACGATGCAGGATCTATCACGATGCAGGATCTATCACTATGCAGGATCTATTACGATACATGATCTATCACGATACATGATCTCTCACGATGCATGATCTCTCACGATGCAGGATCTATCACGATGCAGGATCTATCACGATGCAGGATCTATCACTATGCAGGATCTATCACGATACATGATCTCTCACGATGCAGGATCTATCACGATGCAGGATCTATCACGATGCATAGATTAATTCTTGTCAATGCTTTATTTTAAAGTGTTTACGCTTATAACATCACATGTTTACGTTTCTCTGTGGTGTGTAGTGTGTAATTAATGTCTTACATGTGTGACTTCTTATGTAGTAGTGTGTGGCTTACATCATGTAGTAGTGTGTGACTTACATCATGTAGTAGTGTATGACTTACATCATGTAGTAGTGTGTGTCTGATATCATGTAGTAGTGTGTGTCTGACATCATGTAGTAGTGTGTAACAGACATCATGTAGTAGTGTGTAACAGACATCATGTAGTAGTGTGTGACTTACATCATGTAGTAGTGTGTGACTTACATCATGTAGTAGTGTGTGACTTACATCATGTAGTAGTGTGTGTATGATATCATGTAGTAGTGTGTGTCTGATATCATGTAGTAGTGTGTAACAGACATCATGTAGTAGTGTGTGACTTACATCATGTAGTAGTGTGTAACAGACATCATGTAGTAGTCTGTAACTGACATCATGTAGTAGTGTGTGACTTACATCATGTAGTAGTCTGTAACTGACACCATGTAGTAGTGTGTGACTGACATGTAGTAGTGTGTGACTGACATCATGCGTAAAGTAAGAGTGGCAACAGATGGCGCTATTATTTAATTAAGGTTGTCCTTGCCTTTGTCAGATTCGGATTAATCCCGTGATAGTCCACAGTTTTTCGACATTTTAAAATGACGGAGAGAGAGACATTAGTTATGATTATTTGTACAAAGTGTTTTAAAATAGCGTGAAAAACAACACGCTCAACTCGCTGCGGGTGACCATAACTTGGATTACGCTTTGCTCCGAAAATATCCAATAGTATCCATGAACTCTCGGATTTAAAAGCCCCATGACAAGGTTGGATTCTGATGCAATCGCGATGAACCCTGGCGGTTGTGGTATTCTTAAAGGTCTCGCAGCCACCAAGGTAGGGGGCGTTATTACGCGATATTGTATCTTACTTATTATTCCAAGAGTCCATTGTGACATGGGTTTATGTACCTGCAAACTTAATGTAATAATTCATAAGAATTGTAATAAATTACAATTGAGAATAGCTTGTTATATCCGGTTAGTTTCGGCATTTTTTGTTTCCAAAAATGAAATAGTTCTTACAAACTTTTCTCGACCATCTGCTAACAATGTCTCGACCAACTTTGGCAAGCGTTGTTTTAATTAACTAATTTTGCTCCGACCAGCCTGTGTAATCAATATATTAAGCAACTTGTACGATCAATGTGTTAAACAACTTCCTCTAATTATATCACAACCAAATTCTGCAAGCAATGTCTTAAACAAATTCTCTCACTCTTTTACAACCAACTTCTCCAGCAATGTCTCGAACAATTTCCTCTACCCATGTCACGACCAACTCCACCAAGCAATGTCTTAAACAACTTCCTCTAACTATGTCACAAATAACTTCTGAGAGCTATGTTTTAAACAACTTCCTCTAACTATGTCTCAACCAAGTGACACAAGCAATGTCTCAAACAACTTCCTCTATCCATGTCACAACCAACTTCTACAAGCAATGTCTTAAACGACTTCTATGTCACAAATAACTTCTGAGATCCATGTATTAAACAAGTTTCTCGAATTATGTCACAACCAACTTTTCAAGTCCATGTCTTGACTGTCTTCTACGATATTTTGATCTTCTACATTCTATGTATTCTTCCACTATTGATATCATCTCAGAAATTTTGTCCAAATAATTTCATGATTATCGCAATGCACTATGTACGTCAAATATATAATATCCACTTTGTCCATCCAGTTCATTTTTATTTGCAATTTATATGTTGAATAGATGAAATGTGTTTTATAGATTACAGTACGTTTAAGCGTTGATTGATGCTGGAATACAATCTAATTGTCATCTGGTAACTCGACAGGGACGAAAACTAGTGTAGTGAGAGAGGTCAGCATTGCGATTGACTACCGCATTGTATTTAGCGTGCTTCGAGCATAGTTCCGTCTGTTTATATAGCCAGAACTACACTCTGTTGACATAGCTCAGTGAAACATTCGGATTGAAGGGAAGCCACTCCCGCTGGCGCTAATCCTGCACCAGTCGGTCAGAAGTACCTGTGTTAGGAGACTAGCTGTGATACAGTAATTCGTGATCGTCTGGTTAATTCTTCAAGGTTGCCTCCGTAATTGAAATGTATTTTTTGCATTTCCCGATAAATAGTACGCACAGTGTACTACACCGGAATTTATAGGTAGCAGCTGTTGTTGCCATGGAACAGGGGCGCTCGGTAAGTTCAAGTTCCGTCATCGTTTGATTGGTGTTTTTTGTGTATGATTACGGTACACGATTACGTCTGATTACGGCGCGCGATTATATGATTACATGGCAGGTGCGATCGACACTCCAACTACCTATTTATCATGTCAATATGGTGCAGTTTGTCTGACGCATGCAATACACCGACTGTCTGATTCCGGTGAAAAACAGTCTAACGTGATTCCGCTATATTTACTGTTGATATATGTATGTACGTAGAGATAGGCTATGATTCGTCCGTTATCTAGGCCAGTGGTTCTCAGACTTAAAATCTCATCGGACCATTTCAATAGAGTACGATTGCCGGAGGACCACCTGAGTGTCCCTGGGCCACCCGCACCAGTGGTTCGCGGACCACCATGTGAGAATGGCTGGTCTAGGCTATTGATTGGTACTCTATGGAGCTAATTTATATACTTTGATTGACAGTTTGATGAAATAGCACTCATTAGATAGCCGCTAGCTGCTTTAGTCTATACAAATAGATCACAGAACGAATGGTAGTGGCTTTTATGACTGATGAAAATTCATTGAACACAAGCTCTCGCATATAAAAGGTATGCTTCATCAGGTGAAGCGAGAAAATGTAAAACACGCATCGATATACGGCGCAGGACCCCGCAAGTACAATGATGTAGATACGCAGGTGGGTCGAGGAAGAGGTATGGAATCTAGAAATGAATAATACATCAGATGTAGTATGATAGAAATAACAGGAAAGACAAACGAGGCGAAACGGCATCGATCTCATTCATTATAGTTGAAAGAAATACCGTAGTATTGGAAACTAGAGAGATAGGGTAGACACGTCTCGTCTCACTAGGTTTCAATGCCAACAGACAGTCTGTCTACAGACTCGCTAAATCTGTGATCCTGATGGTTCCCTACATAGATAACAAGATAAGGGGAGTGTGCGAAGCTCTACAATATAGACTACATATCTTATAGCATCTGGACCATAGTCAGTATCCAGACCATAGCCATGCATGATGATACAGCTAGGGGTATCCAGACACAGAGATTGGTTTAAGGCTGTTTTTGTTTTTTTAAAATACCGAAGGTAACATAACGACAAAGTCAGGATTCTTTGGGATTTGAATTTATCATTTCGAGCCACACTACCACTCGTCCCCTATATTCAGTGGTGTGTGAGTAAGATTCTATAATTAGGGTACAATGAAATTATTATTATTATTATTATTACTGCAGCATGTTCTGTCGCAAATTATAATTGCTCGTAGCGTGTCTGACGAAAGCAATAAGTATTCATAGTGCTCGATGGATAAATTATGGGAGGCTGATTATTTTGCGTCGACAAGTATTCGTCGTCTGCCAGATTGTCCATCATGAGAAGGAGACAAACGTGAAGTTTAAGTACTACTCTATCAATAATAACGGATGTCAGTCCTGCTTAACGATATTTCCTCATTTAACCCATATTAATTCACACAATTTCCCAATTGAATACAAGTCTTTCTTCATATCCAAGCATGAAAATCTTGCTCATTTTTGTATTTAAGTGTAAGGTACAGGAATAATCTTCGGTCTACTGGATGTGACAGGAATTTGTTACCGTAAGCGTGATGAGGTAACGAGGCTATAGCAATCAGCTCACGTGACACGATAATTTCACAATTTGCTGGAATCATTCTCACATCCCAGAAACGTTTTCACTCCGTCGAAATTCTATCGTAAGAGTTTTTTAACATTGCGAATGTCACTCGCTAGAAATTTCCGAATCATCTCTCCCCTTAAGAATTATTTCCTGTCATTATTTCCTATCATCTCTCCCCTCAAGAATTATTTCCTGTCATTATTTCCGATCATCTTTCCCCTCAAGAATTACTTCCTGTCATTATTTCATATCATCTCTCCCCTCAAGAATTATTTCCTGTCATTATTTCCTATCATCTCTCCCCTCAAGAATTATTTCCTGTCATTATTTCCTATCATCTCTCCCCTCAAGAATTATTTCATGTCATTATTTCCTATCATCTCTCCCCTCAAGAATTATTTCCTGTCATTATTTTCTATCATCTCTCCCCTCAAGAATTATTTCCTCTGTCATTATTTCCTATCATCTCTCCCCTCAAGAATTATTTCCTGTCATTATTTCCTATCATCTCTCCTCTCAAGAATTATTTCCTGTCATTATTTCCTATCATCTCTCCCCTCAAGAATTATTTCCTGTCATTATTTCCCATCATCTCTCCCCTCAAGAATTATTTCATGTCATTATTTCCTATTATCTCTCCCCTCAAGAATTATTTCCTGTCATTATTTCCTATTATCTCTCCCCTCAAGAATTATTTCCTGTCATTATTTCCTATCATCTCTCCCCTCGACAATTATTTCCTCTCCTACCAAACATCAAGCGCCGCATACGGAGAGAATCCAAAAAATACTATAGTCTTTCAACAGGCTCTAATATCCAGAATAAAATTACCGAGCAATATTCCCGCGTCTGCTTTCGAAGCAGTTTGCCTTTGATATCTAATCATGGTTAAATGTACTAATGATAGTTACAGGCCATCCAGTGTATCTTAATGGCATCTTGAGTGAACTTTTTATTTTTTTCTAGCAGCACTAATCGATATTTCCAAACGAATGGATGTCACGTTTTTCTAAGGGAGATAATGCAGCTGGACACTACCACAAGATATGTTATCTCCCTTTAAATGTTGTAGCAATCATGTGACAGTGTCAACGTATTCTTATTAAAAATTGATTTCTCATGCGCATTTTAAGCAGAATTTTTATACAACGATAGACCTAGAGTAATACAATGGCCTAATTGCTTTGTGTTTAGCAGAACCCTCTTAATGCGTTACCGCTTAATGTAAAATATTGCTTATTGCAATTTTAAAAAGGTGGAATAATGGTTAAGTAAAACATTTATTAACTAAGTTTCGGTCATTAAAGGCTTTAAGATGCAGTTTACAATCATTGCAGCTATTCAGTGGCAGATACAATACTTTCTAGACTAGCATATATCACCTGTCGAAGATGATATCAAATGTTAAGCAATTTTTAATCGTGTCTACTACAGCCATCGGGGATAATAGTGCATTTACATCATCCGATTTTTCGGAAGCGGTTCCCGTCTCCAGCTCTCGCCTCCGATTTTACACCAAAACGGAGCCATTTTGAATTTCGGTCTGGTTCTAAAATTTTCGGAAGCTGGAGCTTCAACCAATGAACGAATAGCGTCAAGCACGTGACCTAGCGGTATCCTGTTTTACTCGGTTACAAGATGGCGCCTAAATTGGATTTAAAATTATCGGACCAAAAAACTGGAGCCTTTTTCTCTACGCTCCATTTTTTAAAATACTCTCTCGTTCAAACTGGCTGCAGCGAGCAAATTTGCATTGTCTTCGTCGCTAGTCGCGACAGTGTTCAGCCATTTTTTAACTACCTCGTATCACGCGAGAGTAACGAATGAGTGGGAGAGCCCGACGGATGGTGTCAATGACCTTCGGCCTGGAATGCTAGGCGGAGGCGGGAACCGCTCTTGAAAAATTGGACAGATGTAAATCCACTATAACAGATTTGCTCATGTTCATCGCACAAAAGTCGACCGGTGGGCAGTTTCGAACCCACAACCTTTGGTAACGAGTCCAGTGCTCCTAGAACTCGATTAACTGCTTCCCGTTACATGTTAAACCCTGTATCACTCTCAGAGTCCAAATATTCGGTATGCTATGTCACTAAACCAATAAAACGCTTCATGTGACTGTTATATTGCTTCAACAATAATATCTCACCATAGTTTGGTTATACTGTATATAGATGTAAATTACCCTGTTGTTTAATCGTTAATTCTATCGTGGAGGTGGGGGAGGGGTATTCGGTAGTGTTTTATAGTGCAGGTGGTGGTGTTTATATGACTGATTGTAATACAGCTTTGGATGATCGATACATACTAGCGTTTAATAGCCTATCAAAATAAATGTAAATGTAAAATTGATTTCTACAGCGCAGTTATCAGTTGGGTAAACTCTCAACTGCGATGTACAATGCTACTAAAATGGAGGTATACAAATGTTAAAACAAGCGATAAAATATTATGGTTATATGCAAAATTAAAAAAAAATTAGAACCATTAATGTACAGCTGGGCAAGACAACGAAGAGCTCTATACATGAACACAAGAATCGGTGATTGTATTCGTTCATAAACAGGCAGCCAATGTAATTGCATAAGTAACAGAGGAATATGCGAGAATTTGTGACTTTGCATCACAACACGGCAAGCAGTGTTTCGTGCCCGACTAAGGTGGGAAAGTAATTTAGATGGACAACCAATCAAACTGTTACAATATGCGAGAATTTGTGACTGCATCACAACACGGCAAGCAGTGTTTTGCACCTGAGTAAGGTAGCCAAGTAATTTAGATGGACAACCAATCAATAAACTGTTACAATATGCGAGAATTTGTGACTGCATCACAACACGGCAAGCAGTGTTTTGCACCTGAGTAAGGTAGCC
>WURV02216740.1:0-10686 GCA_011762755.2 Epimenia babai
ATTCCGCCATCCCTTTTATGGCTATGGATTGGATTGAGTGTTATATGCAGCGGCATATGTTTCCTTTGGTGTGGCCGTTATCAACTGTCGTCAGCCAATCGCTGGATGTGGATCATCTTAAATGCGGCCTTCGGACTGCCTGGCTTAATCAGTTTTTGGTTATTGAACAGCCGGCCATCCTAAGGAGTTGAGGAACGTTATGAAAGACTCTCGGACGGACGTGACGAACTCATTTCGACAAAGGCTCTGGCTCTGCATCGTCTTTTGGTGGCTATTGGCCGCATCCCAACCAGTCCTGGCGAATGATCAAGCCTATCGAACCTTTGTGGACGAATCTGATCAAAAGCGTTACGACCTTATCAAAACTCTGAATGCGAGCAGCAGGAACAGGGCCCTCGTATCCGCGGTGGTCACCCAAAATACCAGCCAAGCCCCGCCCCTGATAACCCGTGATGCTTTGGCCAAAAGGCCAGGGGTTCTTGGTGTTCGCCTTTCTCCCACGGGCAAACATCTCGCCTATGTTCTTGATGAAGCGATAGGCCAAAGTCTTTGGGTGATGGACATTCCAAGTGGTCAGGTTCAGCAGCGGATTTTGGCCAAAATGGATCGCTTGATCGGGTGGTCAAGTGATGGAAACTATGTGTTTTTCACAGCGGGAAAGGCGGTTGCAGCCCTTGATTTAAAGGAAGAGGATGCCGTCTTTGTCGCGAAATTAGGTGGGGAGTACAAAGGGGAATATTTAGGCATGGACCCCCATTCTCCTCACCACTTCTTCCTCTCTCAGAAAAATGAAAAGAGTGAATTCCGTTTGCTGAGAGTGAGTGCAAAAGGCGAATCGGAGCTCGTTTACACCGATAAAATCCCTTTTCAGGATTTTCTAACAGCGCGCGATGGGTCCCTGGCCTTCCTACGTCGCGCGGAGGGTGAAGACCAAGTCCTTTATCGCGTGAAAGGCGCGAATCTTCGGGAGCTTGCGCGATTTGACTACTTCGATCCCGCAGCGCTGCTGGTATGGGATGAGGATCGCAGCCGCATCATCCTACGAGCTCGTTTAAATCGAGATCTGATCCAGCTGCTCGAGATGGATCCCCAAACGGGTCAGGTGACGAGCTTACATAAAGATCCTTTGGCCTATCGCGACATGGAACGAGCTCATGTCAGTATGCAGCGACAGCACCCAATTCTGCTTCGATATGAGGTTCACGAAGGGCCTCATTATTACGGCGGTGACCCGGATATTCAAAAGCAGGTGACGCGCTTGCAATCCCTTTTACCCCAAAGCCAACTGTATCTCTCGCCAAACTTGAACACCGGTATCTGGTTAGTTCAAGAGAAGCAGTCCACCTTTCCCCATAGCCGCTATCATCTCTTCCATACAGAAGAAGGTCTTCTCATAGAAATATTGGGAAAAGAGGTCGGTCATCATCCCGATGAGGACGCTTTCTGTCCCAAAATACCGTTCAGTTTTAGAGCCGGCGACGATGCTGAACTTTACGGCTTTGTTACGCTACCGCCAGGGCAGGATTTACAGACCAGCCCCGTGGTCCTCATGCCCCATGGCGGGCCGTTTTCCAGAACTAATGCGCGGTTTGATTATTTCGTGCAGTTCCTCGCCAACCGAGGTGCGATTGTTGTGGAGCCTAATTTTCGTGGATCAACCGGCCATGGCCGCAATTACATTCTTGGTTCAAAACGAGATTTTGGCAAAGGCGTGGTTCAACAAGATATATTGGACAGCCTTTTTTATATATTGTCTCTAGGCATCGGCGATACAAAGCGGTTGGGCATTTTCGGTCATTCCTTCGGTGGTTTTTCCGTTTTATGCGGCCTGACGTTCACCCCGGATCTCTTTCAGGTGGGCATTGCCGGTGCGGCCCCGCCGGATTTAACCCAAACCTTTCTTTTTATGGGTCGTGATCGCGATATGGGGCAGGGGATCACCCGAGATTTCGCCATAAAAAAGTATGTGGTGGATATATATGATCCGGACGATGTGGCGCGCTTGGCAGCTAAATCGCCGGCCAATCATGGAGCGTCGATTTCCAGGCCGCTGCTCCTGCTGGCAGGCCGAAGAGATACACAAGTCTCCATTTTTCAAGTTCGCAATTACGCTCTGGAATTGGAGCAAATGGGAAAAGGGCTGAGCCTGTTTGTCGGGAGCCGTGTCGGTCATACATTTAAACGGCCCAAGGAGAAAAAGGCCTATTTATATTTATTGGAAAAGATGTTGGCAAAATACCTGGGCATGCGAATTCAGCCTTTGGAAGACACCTACCTCCAGCGGTTTATCACCCATCAGTTGGTCCTGGATCACCATCAGTTAATGGCGGAAGGTCTCTAGGTTTCAACTTCCACTGGCGACCCGCGAAAGTTGGCGTGATCATAATACTTGTTCGGGAAAAGCGTTAGTTCTAAGGAAAAATGGCATGGTTCTTGGTCTGGAAGTGGGATGTGACAGATTCAATATACCCAAATATGAGTAAGAGGAAATGATGCCTTTTTTCACATCTTTCGTGCGTCCGAATACCGTCAATTGTGGCGATAAAGGCGCTCGTTTTACCTATGAATATTCACGATTTGAGCAGTACTCAAAAAAACAAATGCTTCCGTTTTCTTGTCTTCTTTTGATCCTCATCGTCACTGCTTGTGGCGACGGATCAAGCGAAACACCGGTGGTTATTGATCCTCCGGTCAATATTGCGTTTAATTTTCAATCCAAAGGGCAATTGGTAACTTTTCAAGTCACCCAGCCAAGTGACCTCTCCCTGTCTGATACGGTTCAATGGGAATTTGGTGATGGTAATCAATCCAATGACCCGCAACCCGTCCATTATTTTGCCGAAGCGGGTACCTATGAGGTAACGGCTCGCCTCACGGACCGGCTCATGCGCGAGACGGTGGCAACCCAATCCCTAGCTGTTGCCCCGCTTACTGAATGCGGCTTGGATTGGCAGGCGAACCTGCCGCCTTCGTTTGCAGAGACCTCAGGATTGGCAGGCGGTGAGCCAGGCTTTGTCATGGTTGGCGCGAGGGGCAAGCTTCGCTTTAGCCAAAATGGTTTTGATTGGTGTGAAGTAGCGACCTCCCGCGGTGAATCCTTTGTCGATGTGCATTGGCACAACGGGATATTTCGTGCATTTGGCATGGGTACCAATGCCGGCCGAGAATCCGGCGTATATTCGGTGTTTTTAGAGAGTTCCGACGGTTACATATGGGAAACGACCTTTGGCCCAAATGCTTTCATAACCCAAATCGAGAGCCATGAGAATCGCCTCCTTGCAATAGGTCAAAATCTTGCCGGTGAAGGCTCTATTTATGCCAAAGATCAGGGGGAAGGGTGGCGAGAGGTTTTTAGATCTGAGGAAGAATTGGTTGCTTTGGTTCCCCATAGAACCGGATTTTTGCTCTACAGTCGCACGCAACACAATCCCTCAGCAACCAATGCCGATGGTTTTTGGACTAGTCAAGATGGATTGAATTGGAAAAGGGTTTTGGACTTTGAAGAGAGCATCTATCGACCGCTCGTAAGTGGGGATGGTGTTTTAGTGCGTATGAGCGATCGGCTGGAAACGAGTAGCGACGGTTTGGTCTGGACCGAGGTTCAAGTGAATCTACCGGAAGATATGATCAACTTGCGGTATGAAAAGGGTCTTTTTGTAGCTCATGGAACCCGATTCGTCATGGTAAGCCCCGATGGTTCAAACTGGGAGACCATCGAACTCCCCGAACCTTTGGAACCCCATAAATTGAATTTGGCTTGGAATGATCATATTTGGCTTATTACCAACGAATCCGGTCCCATATTTTGGAGTGCTGATGGCTATAACTGGCAACCCATGCCGGTTCGGGAAAGGATGCCGAATCGACAATGGTCTGCTGTAACGGCTCATGATCAAGGTTTTCTCGTCGGTGGTTTCAGGCTCGTAGAGGGTGGCATCTTGTATGGTGGTTTTGTTCTGGAATCTTCCGATGGTAAATCCTGGTCCGAAACCATGGTGGAGTCGGGTTTTGCCGTAAACGATGTGATCCGGACACCCCATGGTCTCATGGCGGCCGGTAGTAATGACATTTTCTCATCTTACGACGGCAGTATTTTTCTACGCAGTAACAACCGATGGGTCGAGGTATTTCAGCATTCCACCCCGGTTACCTTCATAAAACAGCTCGGCAATAAAACGCTGGCTTTCACGAGTTCCGGTCAAATTTTGGAAACGGTGAATGGCCAAAATTGGCAATCAATGACCTTCCAAGTAACTCCTAGAAAAGCCCGGATATTAAATGGGCTTCTCTGGATTTTGGATGATCGAAAACGGCTCTGGCAAACAGAGTCGGGTAATATTTGGGAACAGATCTCCTTACCGGCGCGATTGAGGAGGCCCTTTGATCTGGCATATCTCAACGGGACGTGGATCGTTGTTGGTGACGATGGTGATGGCGGCAGATCAACATTTGCGACGAGTACTGACTTCCGCGAATGGACTTTTTTCCAGTTACCTTTTGCAACTTCCTACACATCCCTGGCCGCCGATGATCGAGGTGTGTTTGCCTTTGGAACCTTCACCATTGGTTCTGATGGCGAGGCAAAGAGCTTTCCCCATGCCAGTCTCATTTTTAGCGAGAATGGTAGCCAATGGTCTGCGCAGGGTTTTCCAACGATCCATCGTGGCAAGATAGCTACGGGTCCTCAAGGGGCTGTGGTAACTCATGGCAATCGCATTTATTTCCGAGAACCGCCCACTTCTGAAAAATAGATCTTACCCAAGAGAAGCCCGCGCTGCCTTGGAGCCGGAGCGCGGGCTTATTTTCAAAATGCATAGATGGTGAATGGGTCGAATTTGGGTACATGGGAAGGTTTTTTGCCCTTTTTGGCCTCAAATTGGCCTCGGGACCCATGATTTTCGCTTGTTCCTATATATCTAGGCACAAGCCGTAAGATCTTGTCCTGAGGCAGTTTTGGGCTTTTGACCTAAATTGCACTCCTAGTTAGGGAAGGTTTTCCCTGAAGTAAAAACGTCACCCGGGCCCCAAAGAAACGAAAACAGATCAAAAGTATCGCCAGCAAAAAAACTGCATAGATAGTGCATACGATTTTGCGGATACCACCAAAAAAGGCAGGAGTTCACTAAAGGTAAGGGGCACAGAAGATTGCCGTGTAAAAGCGAAAACCAAGCCTCCAAGACGCGAGGAACGATTGCCCTTTGTCGTAAACGACATTACGCATAGACCGGGACCCAGGCATTTAGGCGCCTAAATTAATGGGGTGCGAGATTCGGGTAAAGGGGGTTATTCAGGGTTTGGGGTGGCTAAAACTATAACCGGAATCAATGCCAAGAGCGTGGCGTTGATGGTGGTTTGTGCCCTAAATTGATGGAGCCTATTCATTTAACGTAGGATCGACCGAATATTGGCGGAGGGGGCGCCCCTTGAACCACGCGAAGATCATGGTGGCCATGAGCGCCTCAAAAGAGACAATAGCGAACAAATTCTTGTGACTAGTTTAATTTCGCAGTGGGTGGCAGTGCCATTAAAACGTCCCAAATTAAAGGGGAGTTAAGCTTGATTATGGCTTCTTCGCAATTAATACATAGCCTCGAATACCCAATGAAGTTATCGACTTGGCCATGGGTTTTTGCACGGACAGACCCACCTGTTCGCACCAGGTGATCATGAGTTCCGGGGTGAAGAGCTGCTCTGGAGGTGATGGTTGATGACGCGTTTCAAAGCCTTGCTCGTGTTGATACTGGTGCCATTTCTCTGCAAACACTTCAAAATCCGCCTGACTCTCGTGATAGTGATTGCCAACGATTAAATATCCTCCAGGACGCAGGTGTTGAATGGCCCGGCTTAATACTTCAAAACCCCGATCACCGAATCCTTTGGCCTTGTCTTTTTGGGCCTTTTCGATGATGTGCAATGCTGCAATACAGGTGATGAGATCGTATGACGGTTCCGACGTTCGGGTCTTTTCGAAATAGCTTTGGGCACATGCGTTAATCGTTTCTAGCTTACACAAGTTTTTGGAACTGTGTAGTCGCTCCAGCTGTCCGAGCATCGGCTGGGAGACATCCAAACCTGTGTAGGACAAATTCAGTTCGGGACGATAGATAGACTCGAGCACAAAACCGGTTCCAGCCCCAATATCGAACAGTCTCAGTGAGGTGAAATCCTTTGTGATTTGCTGAAGTACTTGACGGGTGAGCTTGAAAAAGGCGGCATTGGGTGTGATGAATTGCCGGGTATAGGTTGTGGACAAAACATTAAATTGCTGGGCGTAGAACCTATCAACAATTTCTTGGCGAGTGGCATCAGGTGCGAGTGCTAGGTGGATTCCTCGAAAAGAAAAAGTCTTTTTGGTGCTCGTCTTGGCGAGAATATTCAGGACCAGATCTACGGCGTCTTCAATGGGCACATCATCGTTAATGGTGGTGTGGGCAGTCATGGTGATCATCCTTTCCGGTGGTGTGATCTTGATTTGCATTGGTTGCCCCTGGACGATCCACCCACATCATACTTTGATGCGACGCCTATGGGTAGGTGTGATGGAACTTTAGGGATGCGTTTGTTTCGCTAAGCGAATTCAATTAGGGATTTGGCAAGGGTGGGTTAAAAAATGGCCTTGATTATCAGTTTGGTCATGGATCTGGGAAATGATCAAACTGATAAGATTTTGTTGGAAATCCGGGCGTTGCATACTGAATCTCATTATGGCGCAACGTATTTAATTAAAAGGGCTTAAAGTTTTTTTGATTTAAACGACGACAGCCGAAAAATGTGGCATTTTAATGGCCATTCAATCCTGCTCATAAAGCAATTAAAAGGCTTTTTAGCCAAGCGTTTCGGCCAATGGATGATAGGTATTTTAAATAATGCTGTTTTTTCCAATCACCTTAGGACTCACACGATGTTTTAACCCGTTCAAGGTCGCTTTCTTGGCGGTCTTTTCCTACCAGTCCTCGCGCGCCAATCGGCCCAGGCGTGATTGCCTGGGCTTCCTCCTTTTCTCTAAGGTGAGGGTTCCAAAGATGCGAGCAGCATCGCTGCTGCTTGATCAAAAAGATCCATATCCTTCAGCACAATACATGTGATCATCGCCCCTTCAAGCAGGGAAAGCGTTGCAATGGCTCTTTGTTTGGCTTTTTCAGGGTCATCTTCTAGCGAATATGCCTTTTCTAACCAGTGTAGGTTCTGCGAGAAAAAGGCCTTGGTTTCGGCCACAACGCCTTGGGGTAACCCATCAATTTCTGCACCTAGCAAACCACACAGGCACATGCGTTTGTCTTGAATTAAGGCGCGCTTGAAGGCTGCGATATAAGCCTTAATCGGGTGTTTGCCGTTGGCAGCGATCACCGCTGGCTCTTCCAAAGAATCCATAAATCGTTTTGTATAGTATTTGGCAACGGCGACGCCCAGGTCTTCTTTGGTAGGGAAGTGGTAATGAACCGATGAACTTTTAATCCCCACCACTTTGGCAATTTCTCGAAAACTGAAGCCGTTGTAACCACCCTGTCGAATCATTTCTTCGGTGACTTTCAGGATCGTGTCTTCCTTTTTTTCAGCAGTACCAGACAGAGTGGAACCTCCTTGCTTCACGATGGGTCTTTGGGGCAAAAATACCCGATTCACGCCTGGGAGGTCAAATGGCGCCATAGAATTGATACGAGAAATCTACAGAGTCTTGATCAAAGCTCAAAGCGCTCATGGATTTCAGGAGTTTGCTTGTAACACCCGCTCGACCTCCTGGTTAACGCGAGGCAAATGACCGGTTTTCATCCAAATTCGAGCACCCTGCGATTGGGCTTGGGCGCTCACGCTGCTGTTTTCAGGAAGCCGCAACCAGCTGAATGGGACAAGGGCATCGCCGCTTTCGGTTAGCCCGCCTTTGAGTACCAATATTTCGGCACCGCCGGGTGTAGGTAGTTGAAAGTGGGCATGAGGTTCGAGGTCCCAGATGGTAACTTCTTCAACGCTGTCCCGGTAAAGGGGCGTTGCTGAAACGCCAGAGAAATCTCGGTGAGGAATGGCGGTCATGAATTGAGTATTGAGGCGGACATGGGTTCGATTCTCCGGCTCAAATTGCCACAACTTTACAAAGATCACACAACCCGGGTCAGAGCCGGGTTGGTGTTTGGATTGCGGTGGGTTGCGAATGTAAGAGCCTGTGGGAAAATCACCGTGTTCGTCTTGGAAAACACCATCCAAAACTATAAACTCCTCACCGCCGGTGTGCACATGGGGCGAAAAATGGCTTTCAGGGTCATAGCGAACTATCGAGGTCGCCCGCGCGACTTCCGCCCCCACACGATCAAGAGGCCTTCTAAACACGCCTGGCATCGGTGAGGCGATCCATGGTTGATCCTGGCTGTGGACAATAACACGCTTGTCAAAAGCTGCATTAATCTTCATAAACGGCTCCTATTTTTTGCTATAGCGAGCTATCTCTAGGAACATCTGCTAGGGATAGCTTATTTCGCTCTCAAAAGCTGGATGTGTTCATAGGAACACCAACATGGGTGCTTGTGCGATGGAGAAATTCCCCAGCGCGCACAAGCACGAATTTGAAAAGTTGGAGCTAGGCGACGCTGGGGCGACTCGCAACTCTAGCTCTCCAAGCTTTGAGGTGAGTGCAAGTGTCCGGGATCGCAATGTTGGCGAAATCTGCAAAAGCTAGCCCTGCAAAGAGAGTGATATCAGCAACGGTGAATTCATCACCTGTAAGGAAGGGATTGCTTGCCAACACGTTGTCGAAGTAAATCATACCGCGCAATGCCTTTTCCCGCTGCTTTTCGCCCCATTCCGGGTTTTGGTAGGTTTCGAGCTTGGGACCAAGACCATCGGTGGCATGGTGGAAATAGGTGGCGATCGCGTCGAGCACCATAAATTCCGCGCGACGCATCATCATGTTGATCGTGGCGCGCTGTTTCGCATTCTCTCCCGTGAGAGAAGGGCCATCAAAAGTGTGATCAATGTATTCGCTAATAGCCGAACACTCGGCCAGATAGGTGCCGTCTTCCAACTCGAGGACGGGGATACCACCTGCTGGGTTTTTCGCGAGGAAATCTGGCCTGCGATGCTCGCCACCCATGACGTCAATTGGTACAAATGTGACTTTGTCGGTGGCATTTTTTTCCGCAAGAGCAATGCGGACCCGCAATGGGTTGGGGAAATTGGGAACGTCATAAATCTTCATGGCACAAACTCCTCATGATTCGGTGTGATTTCATCTTGGCTCTCGATGTGGTTGGTTGCGTTTGATCCTCGGCTCGCGGCAAAGGGAAGGATGGGTAAATGGATTGTTCGGAAGCTTGGGTTGGAAAGCATCGCTTATGATGTTCTATCTATCACTAGGTAGATGATAAAATGCTCGGTTATCCCTGTCAATGATTTTCTATCGATAGGTAGATAGGTGAATTTGC
The DNA here is from genome assembly GCA_011762755.2 of Epimenia babai. Taxonomy (NCBI): domain Eukaryota; kingdom Metazoa; phylum Mollusca; class Solenogastres; order Cavibelonia; family Epimeniidae; genus Epimenia; species Epimenia babai. Next base: position 9,414 of record WURV02216740.1, read on the forward strand.
AACACGCCAATAGATCTATTTCCCAAATAGGAACTTCCCTTGAGATTGAGCATAAAATCTACAAAAAGGCCGCAGCAGATTGGGCGATTGTTTATGGCCGTTTTTTGAACGGCCAATTGCTGAGGGTTCGCCATCCTTTAATAAGGGTCTTGGCGCACATGAGTTCGCCTAAACGGTCTTTACTCAAACGGCCTTTTTGAGGTGAGATCCGAGCTGAGTCAATTCTGGGTTATGCCTGCGAAATGGGCCTGGTTATCCAAATGATAAGGGAATGGCCGGGTTATCGATTTGATATGATCAATATGATAATTATAGGGTTGGCAAAAACCTGGTCTTTCACATTCTTATTAAAGAAAAATTGTTGACCCATTTATATTTATTAATACTTCACTTAAATCGTAAGTGCCTTGTTTATTAGGTGTTTGTCAAACTTTGTTGATGGCTTAATTAGTATTTTTTTGAGATTTGAGACCTGTTTTGGAAAGTTGGCATCGCGGTTGCTTTATAGAGGAGCAAGGACCTGAAGTGGTTTCGGATTTTGAGCTTATGAGGATTACTAACGCTCTTTTCCCCTGAACCCTGAGGGTTGGAATGCGCCAGCGCGAAACGCTGAACGCTAGCCATTTACACGTCAATCTCAGTGCTACGCTTTCTCCTGAAGAGACGTCCCTTAGAGTGGCCTGACGCATTCCACCAACCTTACAAACTCGGATTTCCGAGATTCTCTTCGCAACGTGAGCCGTATCCGCATGTCTTACGGCTCATCCTCCCTGCCCGGGCTACCGCTGGCTCGGGCATTTTTTCCTCCAAGTTGTTCCTGGATTTTGGGCTTATGGGGAAACTCAAGGCTCTTGTCCCACAAACCTAAGGGTTGGAATGCGTCAGCGCGAAACGCTGATCGCTAGCCATTCACACGTCAAACTCAGTGCTACGCTTTCTCCTGAAGAGACGTCAATTAAAGTGGCCTGGCGCATTCCTTCTACTTAACCAAACCTAGTTTCCCGAAATTCTCTTCGCAACCAGAGCCGTATCCGCATGTCTGACGGCTCATCCTCCCAGCCCGAGCTTCTGCTTGCTCGGGCATTTTTTTTGCCTTAAGAGGTGGGCGAAAGAGAAGCGGATACCTATCACCTTTGGAAAATGGCGGCAATTTTAATCATCTCCTGCATTTTGAAGCGCAAAATCGGTGTTTTAGAATTAAGAAATTTTTTGACCTAAGACTTGAGAGATTAAGATCTGGATATCTTCGGGGTTCAACCCTTCTTGGCGAGCT
>WURV02216751.1:0-10684 GCA_011762755.2 Epimenia babai
TGTATATATAATGTGACGAAAACGATTTGAAGTAATCTATCTCGTGTTAAGCCACGCCTACTTTTTCTTCTACTTTCTACAAGACTTAAAACTAATATTTTGGCTCGGTTATAGTAACAGTTATTTCGCGTCATGGTCGGCCGCTCTGCGACCGCTCTGTGGTATTGACGAGTAGAAAATATATAAATTTGAATACGTCGTCGTTTTACGACGTCCCTTCAAACTCTAACCTCTCAGTGGTCTAATAAACTTGCGCACGCGCAACTACAGTCGCCGCCCCTCGCAACGCTAAGATTACCGATAAAGGCACGGCGCCTTGTGACTCTAGGCCCTAGAGTCTAGGACATTCGTCAGCATACCGGCCCGGAGCGACGTGGGTTGTCCCAGCAGGGCGGGCGGTACTGTAGTCATAGGCTACTTATTATACACCACCAATCACGGGTTCACCACGCTGCCCGCAGGTAGCAACTAATCACTAGCCAGTCTGGTGCCATTGGTTTCCAGTGGTCCCTATAGACGAAGGTCGTCTCTACCCATACGCCATTCCCCACGATAGTAAATTAGGCTAACCATATAAGTTACTAGTATGAATTAAACAATGATATATATACGCGTACACAACAGCCTATTAGTACACATAAATACGTTGAAAATATGGCTTATCAATTGTTATTTTAATTGTCTTCTCAAATAAACATGGATGTATGACGACCATTTGACAGTGTTCGTGTCGTTTTCTTTAATATTAAACAATATAAAAGTTTAACTCGTGTATTCGACACGATTCGTATATCGAGAAGAAGCAAAGAAGCACTCACCATTTTTCTCCGGTGTATTGAAATCGTCCACGTTGGCAGCACACGAACTTTGCTTACCGGATAACACGTTATAAATGTACGTCGAGAGAGAACCAAATCCGTCCTATGTCGTTCGTATAGCACGTATAGGCTCGATAATACCCCGAGAATCAATTCATTGCAGGTAGCAGCTGGTAAAGTTTCGTTCGAGACAAAACCACCCCTTAACACTATAGCGTAGGTGAAACTGCGCCAGAGACGACCCGTCATTGTAGCCAAATGTTGGCGCCAGTGGTGTAGTGGTTATAAGCGCTGCCTTTCATGCGAGAGGTTGTCATGCGAGAGGTTGCGAGTTCGAACCAGCATAACCCAGGGATTTTTTCCCGCGCCTTCCACAATGGGAAATGAGCAAGATTTTCGTGCTTGAATATTGAGAAAGATTTGTCGTGGAATGGTTATTATCCAAAAAATATCTTAGAGTAGTAACAGGGCAATGTTGTACGTGCGACTAACATTTAATTATAAAGTATGTAGCACCAAAACCTCGCCTTTTTCTTTTTACCAAAACGATATTACGTGTTAAATGTCTTAACCCCATGCAAATTATTCGGTTCTCAAGAAATTTCTACGATATCCAAACGATTTTTATGTTCCAAAATTTGTCTACCACCTAATGCGATGAACATATTTTGTTATCAAAACTATTTCACTAACTGATTCATCATGTTCTCTAAATTTGATATTTTCTAATTATTTTCCAATATAATATCTGTCGTTCTTTTTTACGTGTCTTCACTAGTTCATAGTTCACCCGCTCCACCCATTTACGGTCCAATATTCAACTGGTCGGTCAAATCGGTAAAAGGTAGTCGATCTATTGCAGGGATCTGCCCAGATATTACTAACACGAAACTGCGTCCGCCTCTGCCTTCCTAGCAGAGGTCCATGCCCCCGTCGACCACGATAGCGCTCATTCAGTGGACGCTGGTTATGGCGTCTCTACAAACAAACTTTATATGTAATTATCTGTAATTGTACGTGACCAAATCTGGCTGACTCTATTGAACGGTGTTAAATTATTTGTTCATTTTAGCTTACACAGGATCCTGATGGAAAATCGTTCTTAATGTCACCAACGGTCACGTCTCGCATGCAACAGTCACTGTTTACCATATCTGCGAGGATCCGTTGAATATTGATGTGATATTAAATCTACCGCTCGTTCGACAGTTCGACCTTCGGAGATTCTTGAGTGTTCCGTATTGATTAATTGAAGTACGTGTCATATTTATAACTAATCAATAGCGCGTTTATTCGCCCACCCGTGAGCCCCCGTATCCGAGATCTCGCTGTGCCCGACAGAGATCTACAGAAACAAAGATCAGAGGGAAACACCCCCCCCCCCCTCTCTGTTATACCCTCTGGCACATTTGCAAGTTCGAGAAGTTGCTGGATGGGGCCATTCGTCTCCAGTGGGCTATAACACGCCAATCATCCAACCATCTAGCAAGTATTAGCCTGTCGTTTCACGGGTTTTATAAGATAATTATATTTCAAATAAATTACTAGTGACCTCTCCTTTGTACATCAGTGATATATAAATGATTTTTTTCTTAAATGCCCGTTTGACCCAATTTGTAAATAAAATAAAAATGGAGAAGACCAGCTTTTAGTGCCCCTCTATTATTGTTAGTAAATGTCGGTCGCACTTACAGTATGGTCTCCTTATACCGTATGATATCCTACAATAATCCACTTCCCGACAAATTCCTCAATATTGAAGCTGGAAAATATTGCTCATTTTTTATCGTGGAGGGCGCCATAAAACCCTCAGCGTGTGGAGAGGGATTCGAACTGGCAAGCTCTCACAGGAAAGGCGGGGCGATGACGAGTCTGATGTTTTGTTTTGGGAAGCAGTACAGACCAGACCTACCCGCGTCTTCCACGCTCTGAAATATAGAACATCGTGGTGCTCGGATATCGAGAACTATTAAAGCGGAAGTGGGTTATAATGAATTTCACAAAAGTGTAACTTTTGAATCAATATCGTAGACGCCACTAAGCTTCACTACGATCAACATAGTAATATAAAAATCGCTAAGAAACCACGATGTTAGCCTAAACTTTTCCAGATTACACATTGGGCACACGATATATCTGGCTCTTTGCAAATACTGCAATAATAGCTGCATTAGAAAACGTATAAATTTTTAAAACGTTATCCTGTATTAAGACTCCCTTCAGCCATATGCGTAACAGAACCATCAAATTTATTAGCTAAATGTTCAGAGTCGACGGCTATATGTCGCCGACATTATGAACTAATATATCACGTGTCTATCACGTTGAAATTATGGTGCAGTAATGTCACCAATAATCTTTTTTTTTCAAAATGCACTGTAGTCAGAATATTTAAAATGTCAAAGGTACCACATTAATTTTATAGACCGCAAGTATCAGCCAAGACTCTAAGACGCTTTTTGCAATGAATGTTCATGGCAGCTATATTCAGCGCCGATACAATACTCTCAACATTCGCATATATCATCCTTTAGATAAGATATCTCGTGGCTACCGATTTTGGAGACGGGTTTACTCCACCAATCAAGGATAAATAAATGACTTGCTGAGCATCATCGCAGAAAAAAACGACCGTATGGAACCCGCAAGCCTTCGATTACGAGTCCAGTCCCACTCGACTCACTGCTTCCCCTAAATTTTTGCCTTAAATGTTACTTTTTTAAGCGAACGTTCGCTGGAAGCAAGCTGTTACCCGCAAGATAACTGAACGCTTGAACGGCCGCCGCTATTCGATTTGATCTCTTTGATCACGTAGCATGCTAAACGCGGAAATGCACACGTACGAAGGATTACCCACCCATCACCTACGTGGCTGGCCCCTTGTCGAATTGCATTGACACTCCGCGTCGCAGATGGCGCGATTATGATTGGTCGGGTCGCGCATATACGACTCGCTGATTGGATAAGAGAGGTTCTAGTCGTGGCAGACACGTTTCTATTATTTGATGTATTTAAATCGTCGAAAAAAAAATTTTATACCTTGCTGCCGAAGTTTCGAGTGAAAAGCCCAAAAACAGGTAAGTTCTAATACAATAGCGAAAAGCACGTAAGTCTCTGAAAGCTAGTGTCTAAATTAAAAAAATATTCAGGCATTTTCAAAAATCAAATTGAATTATCTTGACAAGGGTTACGTTAAAAGAATAAAGATAATATTGGGAATTTATTGGAATTATAGATAAATTAATTTTGTCGAATGCATTCAATTGCTGCGGTCTTTGAATAATTTTCTTCATTAGTCTATGTAGAAACGGGAGCGATATTTAAACATTGCTAGTGCCATACACTGAACCATCGTGTAGCTGTTAGAAGCGCGGCCTTTCACGCGAGCAGGAACCTGGGTCGCCCCACAAATAAAACTTTAATTAAACGATTCTCATAACGTGTGCATAAAGACCAGCCTTTCTTACGACTGCACCACTAGCGCTGACAGTAGATAATGGATACCGAACCAGATGTTTGCAGAAGCAGTACAAAATGGTTACTGAATCAGTGGATAATAGTCACGGAACCAGTGAGTAATGGTTATAGAACCAGTGGATAATGGTTAGCGAACGAACCAGTGGATAATTGTTACAGAACCAGTGGATAATGGGCACTGAACAAGTAAGTAATGGTTATCGAACCAGTAGGGGAAGAGGAAGCAGTTAGTCGAGTGGTAGGAGCAAACTAAAGTTTGTTCGAAACCGCTAACCCCGTCGACATTTCTGCGATTTTGCTGGAGTAAACCCGTCTCCAAAATGGGTAGACGCTTGGTATCATCGTTGACGGGGTGGTACACGAGTTTCGATGGTATTGTAGATGCGCTGAATATAGCTGCCATAAACATTCATCGTAAACCGCTTCTGCGAGCCTTTATTGGATGCTTACAGTCTATAAATGTGCTACTTGACCTTTTCACCTTGAGATGATGGTTACAGAAAAGGCAAATAATGGTTACCGAGCCAGTTGTATTGATTACCGGACCTGTAATAATATTTTTGAATTATTTTTCTAACCAGGAAGCATTTTAGAAAAAACAGTCGGCACAGTCCTACGTATCGGCAGTATCGGCAGTATCGGTCTATGGACGTACAATCCCATAATTATGTGTGTTGTTTGGACATAAATCTGTTGACCTGAGATATTTTATTGGTGCGCACTTGGTTCGTGCAAAGAAACGTGCTAATATGGTTTCAGAACTCCTCCATGGAAACCCTAGTCACAATCTGCTGCTTCGCCTTGTTGGCTGTGCTAACGGCCGCAAAAACCAATAACTACACGGTCACCGAAGAGGTAATCTATAATGCATCTCCACCGACTGCTGGTAATATGACAATATCTATTTGTAATGGGGACCGTAACCTTGACTCACCATTTCTGCTCCGACAGTAGTGGAATTACTTTGTTTACTTACACCAATAAATGGACAATACTGCGCGATTAATCAGAGAGACACAGAGCCGAGTCTTTCAATCCCGTTGCTCGCTGTACGGTTAATTGTTTCATTACGCTATACTGAAGAACGACGAATTAACTAATCGATTATCTTGCGCAGTATGCTCGGGTGACGTAGCCATTCGAGCATAGATAAAGCAAATTTACCTGTACAAATTTCTACTCCATTCTCGCTGTTTGTGGTAGATGATATAGGTAGGAAATCGATCGAGTTTCACGACCGCGTCGATTTATTGTGACGCGTACACTTGTTGACATCGCCGACTGGATCAGAGTACATCTGTACTACCAAAGATTACCATACGTTTAATCGTATCTTGAGATTGTATAAAAAATTCTATATCTCACTCTCGTCAACATGAAACTATTTTAAGGCATGCGCCGTTATTCCGGTATTATTGTGAATAATGAGCCTATAAACTGTCTTATATAATAACAAGTGATTAGAAAAAGCATACATAAAAATTCCTTTAGTGCACAAGTTCCTTTAGTGAAAGTGTGCAGCGCGCGCTATATTTTCTTATTCCCCTCAATGTGTCGCTTTGAACAATTAAAACGTTTTTTCATACCTGCTTTAACCGATAGGTGGCCAATAGGATTTAAGTCTTTTAATTAAAGTCCTTTGTCCTTTCTAGTCCTCGCCTTCCAGCTCCAAGTTATCAAACATACGAAAACAGCCTTATCCCGTCATCCTGGTGTCGTCAGCTTGGTGGCGTTAAATGTTTTGTGACGCATGCGAACTCGGAATTATGATTATAATTATAATAATAATACATTTGTATTGGAGGTGCCCTAATAAGTAGTATGTCTCTAAGGCGCCTATATACATTTCGTATGATAACTAATTGTATAACACAATAAAAAATACATATAAGTTAAATCATAGCCTAACACAACCGTTAAATGAAATGAATGGAATCCTATTTGATTTCTAGTGCCCTCCCAATACATGGCAATCAACGACACTCCACAAATTTATGGTTACTATGACTAAATAGAAATGCAGGGAGTACAAGGAATACAGTTCAAAGTCGAACTCAGTAAACCATAAGTGAGTCGAGAAAAAAGACATAGGATCACGGATAAAGAAAATTGTTAAACTAAAATACAGTTCATAGCATAAAACTGTGATCATTCCTAACTTGCATGGGGGATATTTCGAAAGGGGCTAAAATTTTTTACTTTTTTCTATGCGAAAGGCATATACACGCTGTGCTTTATTTGCTGTAGGTCTTCCTTGACATCGAAATCAAGGATTATGACGGCATTGGCGACGACTTACGTGGGCGCCTAGTAGTCGGTCTGTTCGGGGAGACAACGCCAATGACAGCGATGAACTTCGCGAAGATCGCCGAGGGTTTTAAACTCCAAGGACGAGTATGTAATATGTTTTGTGTTGAAGACACTGTTACCCACGGTGCCTAAAAAACTAGCTGATTCACTGTGTGATGATCTTTGTGACATCTACGTCGCAACAAAAGACACGGGGATGTCACATGTCTCCGATCAGGGTTTCGTATGTAGATTCGTAGACAGTTATTACTTATCATAGTCATTTTTCACAGAAATTTATTCCAAAGGGATTTATTGATGGAAGATATGTATATATGTGTATATATATATTGTAATAACACCGAGTATAGGTGACTATTCGGGGCCACCAGACACTGGACTCATCCAGCCTAGTCATACCCACGTTCTTGTGTGCTCAAAAAACCTCGTATAAAACATCCGACGAGGTCATTATTGGTCCTTTACGAAAAATAACCTTTATAAACGAATTTTAGATTAATTGTTTTCATCGACTTGATTGACTTAATTGCCGATTCTCTCAATGGTTGAGTGACCGACCGACTGAAGTGCTGGAAAGGTGGCCGATGTGTTGATCGACTTCATGACTGATAGATTGAATAAAGGATTGGTTGATTGATACATATATTGATTAATTGATTGATCATCGACCTATTACCCCCATGTTTCTGGTGCTATAGGAGAAGTTACATTACAAGAACACATACGCCATCAGAATGGTGCGCGACTTCATCGTCCAGTTCGGTGACGTCGTCAGTGGTGATGGCACCGGAAGTGAGCTCTCTACCTTATGAAATGTCGAAGATATTTTTTATTGTCGAACTGTAGAGTTAGATTCACAATTATATATGTGATTCAAACGGAAAAATCCCACGCACCACATACTCATACAACATTATACTCGTTTAACAGTCATTCTTGAATTCTTTCCCAAAATTTACCATAATTATGGTGTTAGTAGTAAGAGAGTTAGTAGGAGAGCGCCGGCAAAAACCAGAGGTTAATGAAGGGGAGAGGTTTTAGAGAAGTTTATAAGTTCGGCAGATAAAGAAGTATTTGGGTGTGTTAGCAAAGGAAGGTGTATTAGTAAGGTGTCTTAGATAGCAGGAAGTACCTGAGTATCTTTTTGATAGATTTAACAATGCTGCTGTTAGTGCTGGACATGTTAAAGAGAACAGATGCGGCGTATTCGAGGATAGGTCGGGTGAGGGAAGTATAGTAGAGAAGTGCAGTACGTTGATCAATAAGGTGCCGAATGCGTGCAAATTGAAGCACGAGCGGCGTTACCTTACGTTGGGTGATCGTTACGTGGTCATTCCAAGACAGAGAATTGTCCAAGTTCACATCCAGGTACTTCATAGATAAACCATATGGGCCTGAGTAGCTATTGATGATGACAGGATTGAGGACGTCAGTATGAACATATTTTTTAGTAACTAATGAAACAGTAGTTTTGTCAGCGTTTATTTTTAGTAGGTAATCAGGATACCATTTCGTGGTATTTGGAAGGATTAGGTTAGTTTTATCGATGGCTGATTGTGGAGTTTCCCCATTGTGTTGTATGATGCTATCACCAGCATAAAAGAGAGCAAGAATAAAGATTAGTTATGTCGTTAATAAAGAGAATAAAGAGAAGAGGGCCAATAACGGAGCCTTGGGGAACACCGTTTGCAGGGAAAGAAATAATGTTGTTAGCCTTAACAGACTGAGTGCGAGGTGTCAAAAAGTTATGGATTTATGAAGAAGAAGTATGGGAATTAAAGAGGTTGGCTAATTTAGAGGTGAGTAGGTCATGGTCTGCGGTATCGAATGCTTTTTAATATTTTAGGTGCGGTGAAGCAAATATATCTATCGTTTCTTGTGTTATCTAGCGTTTGAAGCCACGAGTTAGGGAGCTGTAAAACGAGAGATTGTGTGGAATGGTTTTGATTCAATCCATATCGATACTGTGAGATATGGTGGTTAGTTTCGACAAAAATTCTGATTTGATGGAAAGTGCTTTGTGGGTAACTTTAGAAAGAATGTAAAGATATAGAGCGCTGGTTAGATGGATTAGTTTGATCCCCAGGTTTGGGAACAGGTGTTACTAAGGCTTTCTTCCAGATATCAGGAAATGCATTAGTAGAAATAGTATTATTTATTGAGGATGAGTAATGAATGGGATCAGAAGTTGGTAGTTGGTAGTTGAAGGATGGTATCTGTGACTATCCACCGCTTTTGTTATTTTTGAGAGATAAATTTTTTTTATGTGTCGGTGTAATTTATATAGCTAAATTTGAATCCATCCGAATTTTGTTTATTAAATGTTACTGTGGAAAAATTAGTAGTTCAATGGAGCTTTCACCGTTCCAAACATCTACAAACGGCCTATGCGACATTCACGTCGCACATTCCGCTAAGTCTATGATAGTAAATCTAAAGTCTTCGTATTGCATCCGTATTTTTTGTCTTTCTATCCATATAAGCCCATGATGTTACTGGTAACATGGCACCCAGTTTGACCCATCTACTGATGTCGATACTGTCACCGGTAACTGATATGTGTATATAATAGCGGTAGGCATATATAAGCGAACTAACCTCCTCCAGATATATACAAGGATATCTCTCACCACGTTGTCTACAATGATCGACTATATCAATATCAAATATAAAATCGGTCGCTTTCTCCACCGAAGACATTTTTTTAGTAATTTTCACTTCCGGGATTCGCAAACCACTAACCACTATGCCCCCCCCCCCCGTTAACGTAACTCGTTGTCTTCCGGTGTAACTCTGGTCGCGTCCACAGGTCGGAGCATATACGGTGACAAATTCGTCGACGAGAATTTCATCCTGTCTCACCGCTCAATGGGCATGGTGTCAATGGCGAACCAAGGAAAGGACACCAACGGCTCGCAGTTCATCATTTTGCTCAGCAAGGCGCGCTGGCTCGATGGCATGCACGTGCTCTTCGGCAAGGTCGTCAAAGGAATGGTCAGTGTTCCTTTATAATTATTATTGTCAAAAAGTTCTTACATTGAAGGGGATTTCTCGTGAGATTTTGGTCTACTCGATCGCAAATAATACTGAGCAGGTCCTGTCATACCAGAGCAGTACTAACTTCGATATCAACAACCCCAGCGTAGAGATTGCCTCCAAAAAGTCATGCAAAGAGCCGGCGAAGCTTCGAAACCACGACCTCCAAATAACAAGACTCAATGCAAATACTTTGCTACTAAAACAGACTATCATGTGTACTCAGGCGATGAGCACCTTTATGCAACAGGATGGACCTTTGTTCAGTCTCACAGAATGCATAGTCTTGGTGTTTTTTCAGATTAGTGAATATTGTAAGAAGTAAATACTGTCGAAGGTTGAGTATGTGAAGGTAATTAGGATAGCCAATGTGGTTCTATAAATAGTTGGAGAGAATTGCACAGGAAAAACCTATACCCCTGATGGGACCCCTATAACCCCTATAGGTTTTTTCCTGTGCATTTCTCTCCAAAGGTTGAGTAGTATTGTTACAGGGCAGCTCTTCCAGACGCGCCAGATCGAGACTTTTATAAACAGTCCTAATCCTGATATACGCGGTTTTGTGGTTTAGATATATGAAATAGGCGGTAATGAAACTAATGAAATGCCACTCACAGTCGATTCCGGTCTTTTCTGCTCTACGGAAGGCTTCGTCATTATGTCGTCAAGATATTTCATAACATAACAATAGACGGCGGATGATTGTGGTTTCGTTGTGGCTGTAAGCCGTCTATTTTTGGTAAAACAGAAAGTCGTCTACGCATGATTCATTATAGCAAATATAGTTTAATGTGTGGATGGCATATTGAGTACATCAACGGTAGTGCGCTACGCCATTAGATACACTGCGTAAAGAATATCTAATTTTATGTGGTTTATTTTATGGCATAAAATAGGGGAAGCAGTTAGTCGAGTGGTAGGAACACCGGACTCGTAACCGAAAGGTCGCGGTTCGAAACTTCCCATTAGTTGACTTTTCTGCGGTGATCCTCAGCAAGTCATTTATCCCCGATTGCTGGAGTAAACCCGTCTCTAAAATGGGT
>WURV02216773.1:0-10682 GCA_011762755.2 Epimenia babai
AATTTTCGCCGAAAATTGAAAACGGCGAATATGGCGAAAATTTTCCCACAGCGAAAATTTTCCCGTGTACAGTATAGCGTTTAGTGGATAAATTGTTCATATATACACCTATAAAGTACATGCTCCATGGGACATGGTACAGGGGTACAGACTACCTTTAAATTCATCGCTGTAACTGGCTGTTGAGAGTGAATGCGGCTGACTAAACGCGTTACGGTCCACTGATTCGCGATCGGAGAGATGCTTGATGAACTCTGCGAGACTTTCTTCATCCGATGACAACGCGAATGGTGTAGATTGCCGTCTTACTGCGGGTCCCGATGCTGGAGCAGAGACTGTATTAAAACACCACCGAAGTTATTGGCACACTGTCTATAATGTTGCGTGTACTGATCACACTATAATGAATCAGTATAACACATATGGAACAATAAAACTTCCGAATAAAAGATTTCCGAGGATTAAGTGGGGTTTAATTATCAGAGAGATTTGCCAAAATCGTTGGAATAAATGTGAATAAATTACGCACAGGAACCAATAAGACGGTAAAATGCAAAGCAAAACATTTATATGCCCAGTGAATACCAGTGAATAAAGTCATCTGCGAATGATATCATGCAGCCCCCATATTACACAGAACAGACCAGAGACAGGTCTATTCCAGCAATCGGGGATAAATGACTTGCTTAGGACTATCGCTGAAGAGCCAACCAAACAACTGCTTTGAACCTGTGACCTTCTGTTTATGAATCTAGTGCTCTGACCACTCAACTCTTGCTTTCGTAAGTATATGTTTAAATTGCATAACATTATTGCAGATGTGCAACGTATCATTGTACACTAAGTCATTCGCATCATTTCAATAAAGATTAACACGTTCGCTGCCGGGCACACTACGCACTAATCTATCCATTTTGCCAAGTAACGTGTATACATAAAATTATTTCATTGGTTGATTATTGATAAATTGACAACAATCAGCCAATCGTATGTTCCCACAGTTACAGAGAATCACCCATACAAAAATAATTGTATACAACATATCGAAAAATCTCATATACGAGTATTCTTATAATAGACACTGTTATGCAATACTATAACATGATTTGCTACCTCCGAAATATTAAAAATATACGATTATCAATCGGTCCTATAATAGAACAACACAGTAGAAGCCTTTATATGTATCAGTGACCATTTTATGCGGGTGTTTAGGCATTATGGTAGATAGAGTATGTGATACAAAACATCTCTGTAAGCTACAAGATGACTCGTATTGGCACTACACATTGTGCCTCCCTATGTACGAGTATCCTCGTAGTCGGCAGCGAACGTATTAATAATATATTATTTAATCGCCTGTAACAGTTTATTTCAATAAAATGTGAAACATCAAATTACCACAATAACAGATTTTCTTATTTGATACTCTAATATGGTTTCTAAATACACGAGCGTAGGTACCTACCTTTATTATCAACTTGCTTTTCATTCATGCTTAATGTATCATCACGTTTAATACTTTTCATCTTCAAAAACTTTCCACCATCAGTTCCGATATTGTCAACATCATCCGATAAGGCACTTAGTGACTGAACACTTGCTGGTCTAAATGATCGACCATATCGTCCACTCAAATGGACACTAACGTCACTGTCCATATCGGATAAACTCATACTGTTCATGGAAGTTGTCGTGAAATTTTGTTTCGTGGTATTAATTTTTTGTGCCTGAGTATGCTTTTTGTCATTAGACTTCTGACTATTTTTAAGATTATTCCTTGTATCCATCTTTGTCGCTGGTTCGGCGGATTTTTTAATACATTCGTCATTTGCAGGAGCAGTTTTTTTCTTGATAAATTTGCTCGTGACTTGGGTGATCGTCTGACTAGCATCATATTTATAATCTTCATTAGAGATACTGATGTCGCTATCTGCATCCAAACCAACTGACTTCTGTAGTTTAGCTGTCGTATTTGTCAACGAATTGATATACTCCTGCAATACACAGTCAAAGTGTCAGAACTGCAATACACAGGGAAGTGTCAGAACTACAATATAATCAAAGTGTCAGAACTGCAATATAGTCAGTGTCAAAACTGCAATATACAGGCAAGTATCACAGCTACAATATAGTCAAAATGTCAGAACTGCAATACAGTCAGTGTCAAAAATATCCTATCAATAAATTAAAATCACTATTTAATATTGCCCAATGTCTCTGACACGTAATAATCTGATATACACTAGATAATCTTTCTGTAATATGCTCAATTAAAACCAAGCAATCAACTTAATGTATCTTACAATAATAATAAATATGACAGCATGTTATATTAGCAAAAATGATCATTCACCTGATGAAGAATGTTCTAACATTCGAAAGCTTGTGATCTATATCTCTGCAGTGAGCCATAAAGGTGTTACCACTTTATTTGCTTATTATACATAACCAGATGGGGTATATGGAACTTTTGAGCTAGAGAACATTACAGGTTTACACTAGCAAAACAAACGATTTAACCAGGGTTGTCTGGCTGTAATTCCGATGATATAACTACTATAACACCTGCCTTTGTTATACATATCTTATAATTTACATAAAATTCTAAATGACAAATCCAGTAATTAAGTAAGTTATCAAAGAGGCTTTTATTTCCATCCATATTTCCATTATTATGGAAATTGATATGTGACCAAATTCCTATGATTAACAGTAAGCTCAACTTTGAAAAAACATGTTAAAGATACCAGAAACAAGATAGCAAGAAGTATATCAATCATATATAGAATCAGATCTCCTTGCATACAGTATTTTGGTTATTGATTCTTCCATATCTCAACTATTGTTCCACCATTTGGGGTAATACATATAAATCGACTAGCCTGTATCTCATAACTCCACAGAAGCAAGCTGTTAGAATCACTGACAAGGTACCTCAGTGCAGTACTTCACCGCTTATTGTTTAAAAATATGTTCTTAATTTCATGGACATTTTCAAGTTTAATACAGCATGTGTTAGATGTGTATAAAGTATATATAATAAAATGATCCCAGACAGACTATTGAAACATCTTGAAATAGTTCATTCTGATACGAGACAATATGGTAATTCTGTAGTAAAATAGTCGTACTACACTGAAAACATTTCACGTCTCTCGAATTGGTGTGAGAATTTGAAATGATCTAGATGAAAGTGCTAAATATAGAACAATACAATATGGCTTGTATTCATCATTAAGGTACCCACTGCTAAGCAAAAACCCATCTTAAATTATATAGCCTATGGGGAATAATATTATTTGTATTTGGACATTACCTTGTGTATATAACAACTATTGTTGTACCAGAATATCAATTTGTGAGAGAAGAATGTGCCTTCAAATGAAATTTTATATACTCATAAGATTTAAAGTGGTGTGCAGATTTACAGATAATTCAACATACCGATGAAACATTTCTAATAAATTGAATTTCATATTTTGCTTTTTATACTACGGATAAATCTGTAAATCATTAATAGCTATCATGGAACTGACCATCATATGAAGGAAGTGCACAAAAAGCCTCACCATCTTCCCAACTACTTCCTTTCAATACAAGATGTATATTCATGTGTGATTATAAAATTGTGTTCTCTAATAAGCAATATGGAGTAATGATATAATAAACCTATACTCTGATGTAAATATTGTATATATGTTTGGAATAAAACATCTTGAATCTTAAAATTTGAATCACAACATAATGCTACAGTATTGAACTTACCTTCAAATCATCCTTTTCGACGTCTGCTTTGACTCGTTCCCCCTTTAATTGTGATGTCACCTTATCAAGCAAGGCAGTTGTTGTTGAGCGTCCTTTTCGTATAGGCATCATTGTGTATAAAAAGAATGTTGTAGGAACAAACTGTACCTCAAAGTTGTCTCAGTGTCTGTGATACGAATAATAATAATACCCTAATCTATTACTGAAAACCCTAATAGAACGATCAGTCTAAGTAAATCTTTAGTTAAAGTATGGCTTGTAATACTAATCGTATTCATACTTTAGTACCTTTCAACTAATTCCAAAACAAATGAATGAATAAATAACAATTATTTATTATTATTATTATATTAAGTATAATGAACTAGTGTGATCAGGTAGAGGATTAGGGTTAGCGATAGCGTTAAAATATTTAGTGGTGCCATGAAGTTACATCGGCATGCCGATCGCACTTGTTCACTGCGCCAATATTTAAAAGCTATCTCAGTATCTGTAATTTTACATAAAATAACGATAGCCTATTTATTACACAGTTTCCACTAGAGAATGGCTTGACCAATGTGGGAAATCTTAACGTTAAAACATGGTATCAAACAACAGGCTCTGTAAATAGCTTGTCGCTATAACTATAGGATAAACTAACTCAATAATATCAAATATTAAAAATAATAACGGGAAGCCATTTTGTAATGTAAACACTTTTATCACGAAGTGTATTTACCTATTTACCTAAAGCACCCATTACGTGTTAAAGGTTTCTGGAATCCGGACGAGGCCAGCGTTCTCTCACAATCACTGCAAACATATTCCGTCAACATAATATATAATTGTGGGAATTGCGATAGAGCTTAGATCAGCTATCAGCTACAGCTACCGTTGTGTGAAGCGTGTTCAGAGATGTAGTCGTAGGATGACTTTGAGTTCGTAGTTGTGAGTTAGTAAAATTTTACAAAAAAAAAACACATCATCGGAGTACATCAACGACTCAAGAAGCTCAAAAACACCTCAACTCGTCTGTTCACTATCAGTCGTTACTCTTAACATATCACTCAGAACTTGATCTTTCTTCACCGCCTCTTTGGATGCACTTCAAGGCACTTGTTCGCACGTACACATGCCTCACTCACACCCTCTCAAGTACTCAGCGATCTCACTTTCATCCCCACGTCAGTCATAAACACGAGGAAGTCAGAACAATTCAGTTTCTTCATCTCAAAATCCACTTCTATAACCTTTAACTCCACTCAATTTTCCAACTCGCTCCATCCTGACATCAAAACATCCCAGACCGTCAACATCTTGAAATCGAATTTCAAACCCGTTCTCTTCACTCGTGCTAGTTCTTGAATTATGCGTCGTATGGTTATATGGGAGCCTTTTTAGGTCATAATATTTATCTTACTGTATGAAACGTTACTTTAGTTTTTCATATTTACGAGCAGGTAGATAATATGTATGCTAATAGTAAGTGGTGGCCTAAATACAATACCGCCCAAAGTTTTGATACCAAATCGAGCTTTAGTACATCGGGCTATCTGATTTAACCTCACGAAGTTTTCTATCTCAGGTAGTCGATAAGGTGCGCGTAGGAGTGACATCATTGCTTGTTAACATACCCAAGTCGAGTTTACCCACGTGACATTGGCGCAAATGCTAAGTGATGATTTAGAACGTTCCACCTCGCGTGGTGTATTTTCATTGGTCCAAATCAACCAATGAATATCGTCCATCTGTCGTCTCACGTGTAGCATCGTACAACTATACGAACTGTCACTGTCCGTGTACAAGCAAGGCACCGAGCCGGCGTTACAACTTTTAGACGGTTTCTTTTGGTAAAAAAATAATATACAACAAATTAATAATGAAAATTATTTGTTTGCTTGCAACATTAATTGTTGCCGCGACATGCGATCCTACAATCTATTTTAAGGAGGACTTTAGTGGTGAGTATATCGAGATGAATGTACTTGAGATTAATAAAGCTCGACGTCGCGCAATTTCAAATTGCCAATTGGTGTTCCGAATGTCGGAGGATGAGCTCCCACAGACGTTTATCCCAAGGCTGTACGCTTTGCTGGTTGCAAGCCGTAAGGCTGCAAGTCGAAGCCACACTTGTGCTCATCTAGGTTATCTTGGCGCAGAAGAATCTTTGTCGTTGGCAGCACCAATGCATACAATCAGAAACAATGGCTGGGACTGTGGCAGCAATACGATGCGCACTGCATTGTAACCTCCCAATAAATCGAAAAATGTGAAAACCTAGTGTGATCCTAGAAATTAGCCGTATAGACTTTGTGTGCATGAATAAGTAGGCTCAATAAATATTAGGGAACAATGATATAGAAAGAATTGTCCAGCTAAATGTCTGCCTGTAGGTCTAATGCTTAAACATAGCGTTTGAGGCGAAATGTCCGTTAGTTGAATTGTGTGGTACTTGGTATTTCAAGTCATAATGCATATTATTTTATTAATAATAATAATAATTATTGATCATCTAAATAAATCTACCAACTTCGAAATGTTAATTCCACGTCACATATAAAGTATCCTTAGTTACGGTGAAATTTGTATGTATATTTCCTTGTTATGTATAGCCATAGACTATGGCTACACCACCTGCCCCATTTAAGTTATGAACTTTGGATGTTACTGTACATAAGCATATGCTTAAAAATAAACCCGTGGTAGCCCAATTATTCCCTATTGTGAGATGAAATAAATTGTGCATAGCCATAGTCTAAGTATTGAATATTTGGTCAGTTGTGTCGGCAGATTTCTGCCACGCCCATGAAATTTTGCCGTTGTCATCCATCATTGAGCGCTTGTGGTATAAAAGACTTTCAATCACGCAGTAGGCATTTTGATAGATAATGGCGTTGGAATCGCGGTACCATCATGTAGCATTCAAAATAGTTAATTTTATTATCAAATACTATGAATTGTGATGACCAAAAGGCTTTTACAGGTTAGCCATACATATAATTACTTTTTTAGAATGAATTTCTTCATCCTGTTTTACAACAAGGATTAAAAATTGATCTGTTTATTTTAAGCGATGGAATTTATTCTATTTATATATATTTTTTTTCAGGTCAGTGGGAGGACCGTTGGGTTCAGTCTAAGCATTCAGATTCATATGGAAAGTTCGTTGTCTCTGCTGGAAAGTTCTATGGAGATGCTGAAAAAGATAAAGGTACGATAGTGAATTGATCTGCCATCCGGTGCAGGGATGTTAATTATTAACATTAACATTAATATTAATTATTTGTTGCTATTTTATAATTTCATGTTCTATTGATTTATATTTCACTATTCACTTAAAAAGCACAATGAAATTGGACTTTTATTGTAAGATAAGGTATTTACTTGATGTAAAAGTATTTTTTGAGTAATACCTGCAGACTTTTGTTGTTTTTTTCTCTTTCCATTTCATACATGTTCTGTTTTGAAACATGAAGTATATGGAATACACACTTTTTGTAGGCTTGCAAACATCACAGGATGCCAAATTCTACAGTATATCCGCGAAGCTCGACAAAGAGGTCGACAACAAAGGCAAATCTTTGGTTATTCAGTTCACGGTGAAACACGAACAGAATATCGACTGTGGTGGTGGCTACGCTAAACTCTTTCCCGCCTCGCTGGACCAGGAGAAGATGCACGGCGACTCGGAGTATAAAATCATGTTTGGTGAGTAGAACACCATTATTCGTTGTTGTTTCTCGATATCTCACACCATAAACTGATTCATATTGCCACGTTGA
This sequence comes from Epimenia babai, assembly GCA_011762755.2. Classification (NCBI taxonomy): domain Eukaryota; kingdom Metazoa; phylum Mollusca; class Solenogastres; order Cavibelonia; family Epimeniidae; genus Epimenia; species Epimenia babai. The sequence goes on from WURV02216773.1 coordinate 7,533, forward strand.
AAATAATCTGTGTGTTATCATTGTTATGCAAACAGTGTGTTGTACATGACCAATTATCTCCTTCCATTGGTATCGTAAACGCAGTCATGATATATAGAGTATACAATGTGCACACAATAACATACCGGATGAAAAAAAATACATTTCCAGGGCCTGATATCTGTGGGCCGGGCACAAAGAAGGTACACGTAATCTTCAACTATAAGGGGAAGAACCTGCTAACCAAGAAGGACATTCGTTGCAAGGTCTGTGAGTTGTTATACACAGTGACAGTCATTAGTGAATACACCCATTGTTATTTATTACCACTACTGCAATATGAATGGTTGATGTTTTGAGTACACTATGTTGTTCTGCTGGTGATCATGTACTAGTGTTCGTTAACTCATTTGTTAGTATTCCCCAGGACATATAACGTATATTCATGCCACTGTTTCGCGATCATACGTAAGCTGGCTGCGGTATAAACAACCATCCGCAACAGTCCACAGAGCATAACTGATGACATATCAGGAGAAATTAAGATTACCTCCCATTACGACCTATAGGAAAGGTCGATGTATGTAAGCAAGCCCCTAATTTTCGATTAAATAACATTGCAATGGTCATATATTCTTACCAAGGTTATATAGCCTCACCAAGGTTATATAGCCTTACCGAGGTTATATAACCGTACCGAGGTTATATAACCGTACCGAGATTATATAACCGTACCGAGGTTATATAACCGTACCGAGGTTACATAGTCTTACTAAGGTTATGTAACCGTATGTGTTTTTTAGGAGAGTCACTTTCACTTGTCGTAAAGAATAGTGTTCTAGTATAAAAGCCAAGTGTTTATCATATATAGTAGACTTGACTTATTATAAAGCTCCTTTACGGCGTGCTCAGTGGGTCAGTGTGACTCTATCGTGGTTGGTTTTTAGGACGACGCATACACACATCTGTACACGCTGATCCTGCGGCCAGACAACACGTACGAGGTCAAGATCGATAACGAGAAAGCCGAGAGTGGCAACCTGGAAGATGACTGGGACTTCCTCAAGCCCAAAAAGATCAAGGTATATCACATTGTTGATGTTGGAACGTTTTTACTGATAACCTTAATTGGAAGCTACATTTGTTTATGGATTTGATGTGACGAATCTCTCAGGGATATTTTTCTCTAGGTCTGTTATAGATTGAATGTATGAATGCATCGGGGTGAATGATATACTGATCGTGCGATACATGACATTACTTAGTTATAGTAACATGAATGGATGTAGCCATTGTGGTTCTCTTAGTAACTTGAGAGAAGTGCACAGAAAAACCTCTTACCCTAGTGGTACTTGAACCCGCGACCTCCAGATAATAGTTTTGGTGCTCTAACAACGCTGCCTGTACCTATAATTTTTTTATGCTACATAATTTTATTTCTAGGAAATATGCCTGGTTGCATTGTCGGGGAAATACACGAAAATGTCTTCGGTGGGACATGAAACCCAAACACAATACTGGGATTGGGTCCTGTAATATTATATATTATTCCGGTAGGAGTGTAAATCTAAAAATATTGCAACATTTGACCACATAAATTTACCATTCTGTGGTAGGACCCGGATTCGAAGAAGCCAGCTGATTGGGAGGACAAGGAAAAAATCGATGACCCAGAGGACAAGAAGCCGGAGGATTGGGATAAACCCGAGCACATTCCCGACCCAGATGCCAAGAAACCCGACGATTGGGACGATGAGATGGACGGTGAATGGGAACCTCCGCAGATTGATAACCCAGCTTACAAGGTGCCGAACCGAGTGGCATCTGTGCTTATTATTAGCATCATGGGGATTGATGCACCTTTATTATATATATATATATTATACACACACATATATATATATATATATATTATTTCATGAGTCTGTATTGTAGAGTACACAAATTATTCTTAGTTTGGGTGACATGAACTATTTCAGGGATACTATATAGGTACGTTAGCTGTACTCCGACTGGCGTCACGGGATTTCAAATGCAGATTTCACGGTACATATCGTGTGAAATAGCGACTGCATAATCTCGGATTTTAAGTGATGTATCAGTGAATGGATTACTAGCAAGAATTAAGTCCCACAGCCGCATGGTAATCTATGACGTGGCGAGAATTTTCTGTTTCATTAGTCGTTACTTTAGACACGACATGCGCCGTTCACGCTATATACCAGGGTCTTTTCTGTGGAACAGCGTGCCATGGATTATTGACAGTTCATGGAGATGATCAATTTGTTTCACCTTTCAGGGCGAGTGGAAACCTAAGCAGATTGATAACCCCAAGTACAAGGGCCCGTGGGTGCACCCAGAAATAGACAACCCGGAGTATGAGGCCGATGATTCGCTTTATCATCATTCAAGTATCTCGTACATTGGCTTCGATTTGTGGCAGGTGAAGATAGCCTGTTACAACATTATTGTGAACCTTTATCCATTATTGAATCCCACCTTCCCCTTTCCACTCTTGCTCTATATTCGATACAACCTTTAGACACATCTAGTTATTTAGTACGAGGGAAATTGAATAAAGATATACTCTTGGTATGTTTTCTTTAGGGAATTCACCTGCATGTCATGCTGACCAATGGCATTGACTTTTATTCTCAGTTTCCTACGGTAGTAGCAGTAGTGACAGTAGTATGTCGGTGGCATTTGTATGTATCTGTCACAATGTACACACGCATGTCCGTGAAGCCATGTACAGAATAACTGTAGTAGTGATAGGTGGCATGATATTAAAAGATAGAAGAGAACATGTATTGTAGGTCTGAATTAATGGGTGGGTTTTTGTTCAGGTGAAATCAGGAACGATATTCGACAACATTCTCATTACTGATGATGAGGACCATGCGCAAACCGTCGGAGATGAGACATGGGGCAAAACTAAGGTAATGACTAGCTCGTGGGTAGAATTATGCGCTAACTCGTCGCTCTAATTATGCGCTAGCTCGTAGCTCTAATTATGCGCTAACTCGTCGCTCTAATTATGCGCTAGCTCGTCGCTCTAATTATGCGCTAGCTCGTCGCTCTAATTATGCGCTAGCTCGTCGCTCTAATTATGCGCTAGCTCGTCGCTCTAATTATGCGCTAGCTCGTCGCTCTAATTATGCGCTAGCTCGT
>WURV02216784.1:0-10682 GCA_011762755.2 Epimenia babai
TATATGCGCATTTATAAAATGTGTATTATACATTGATGTTTGTTTATAATGTGTGTGTGTGTATATAGTATATTCATATGTTTATGTTCACGTTTAGTAACGAGAGGCAAAATAATTTCACTTTGTTGTGCATGTAAAATTATGTTTCTTAATTCGCACTATATCTAAGTATATATATATACATATATATATATATATATATATATATACCACATGTCGAAAAGCATCAGGGGGGATGCACCCGATAAGACAGAATGGCCTTCATACATCTTCCTCAACATACATCATCTTACAAAAACTGTATATTACACTACTGTATATTACATTACTGTGTATTACATTCATCTCAGCATTACTCCGTATACCGTATTATGTTATATGTAGATATGTCAAATACAAGTATACTGTAGGTTAAATATTTACTGAACAATACTACTTCGCTGAGTGTATTCTTAACATGGAAGTGAAAAAAAATGTCTAAAACATTTCAAGATTTTACAATTTTGTATAACGACGATATACAATATCACCTCTTTCTCTGATAATGTACTGTTTAATCCAAAAACAGCTTCAAATCTGGTGTCGCAATCATACATGTAAAGAGTATCTATCTATAAGAGGTTTGCTTCAACATTAAACAGATTTTTTACACGTATTTCCTATTGATTCAGTTTCTACAGCTTGAAAGAGAAAAAATGAGAAAAAGTCTACGGGATGTGTTCTTGTATGACAAATATAGCCAACACTGATATATTGGAATATAACATCATTGGTGATTTATGTGCACATCTCGCTGGTAGAGATTGATTGGATAATGACTGTGCATAGCGAAAACAAGTGGTAGTGATAGATTACATTGATTTCATATGCATCAGTTCTGCAATGAATCACAGGGAGGGAATTGGGGTTATGCTATACTTGGATATTTGGGATGAAAATAGACAGCTTACACGGCAACTGACAATCTCATACTCAAGCAACTGGGCTATAAATTGGTCACAATACATGCTGTGAATAAAAGGCAATGGGAGATGTTTCATGAATCTTACAATTGACTATGGTTATGATATCACTGAATGTGGTGAGCCTTACGTATTGTGAGGGTAGGTAGAAATCACCTAGTGTGGGCATGTAATTAGCCTTTCTCAATTCATGCCACTGGTATTGAATGCCAACAAAATGCCTACATGAGTCGTATATATCTACGGTGCTAAATAAATATTGTAACTCAACATTAGTACCTGTGTTTATCTTGTGTTAATTTGTATGTCCACCTTTAGGACAGGGGGGTATGGGGCAGGTACATAATAGAATCGATTAACATGCTGATATACTCGCATTACAACATTTTATTTATTACAACAACTAGTATTCTGGTGAACCTGGAATTATCCTTAATAAATATGTACATATCTGGTAGGAAACCGGTTAATATATACTGTAAAATGAAACTTTAAATAATCTAACGTAGGGAATATTGCGAATTTATGGACAGGATAGGTCGATGTCAAAAAGAAAAACGCTGAAGCGGTTCTGGCCGAGAAAAGCCAAATTAACAACATGGACAATGGACAACAATTAAATCTAGAGTTTAACCACATGGCATACTATACGGTAGTCATACAGCATTGAATGGTAGAGTGCTCTATTCCATGTAATAAATGTCACAGATTGGCGAATGAAATGCGCCGCTGTATTTCCCTTCTGAATTTTTGGAAAAATGGCTGCTGAAACGAAATCCAATGTTTGACGCTGCTGCGATAGCAACCGGCGTGTCCATATTGTACGTCGTCACCGTTTTCTATCCGCTATGAGTAGTTCAGTCGATGCTCAGACTATGCCTGCTGTCACAATTGGAAGTTCAGGTTCAGAATCATCTTCATCGTCGGTTTTGTTAGGAGAAAAGTAATCAGAGTGTGACGGACCGGTGCTGCCATTTTGGAAACTATGTCACTTGACAACATTTGCTGCGCATATATTTCGCCTCATGTATGCAAGTGTAAACGCTCGCTGAATCGAGATTCACCGCTGTCTGTGAAATTTATGTCTGATATAAATATGCGGGTGTAAACGGCCTATAAGGCTCAACTACATGACACTGTCACTGTCAAAGCGACTTGATATAAAAATCGCTTCAGTATTATAATTAATTAAATTAATAAAAAGCCAAAGAGGCCTAAAGATGCTCACCTGAAAAAAAAAAGATAAAAAGGCAAACAAGAGGCCAAGGAGGCTGCAAACAAGAGGCCAAGGAGGCTATCTTGCTATTAGAATAAGAAGACAACAACGACTGACATCAAAAACAAGAGGCCAAAGAGACCTGACAATACCCATTATGGTACTGAAACAAGAAAATACTGATTTGTAGATAAACCTTAGCTGAAATCACATCTAACTGCCTAAATAGAGATGCCCTATACAAATCTGAATGAGACCTACACCGACAATGTCTGAAAAATGGCAGACCTTCGCACTAAGCGGACATGGTGATAAAGATTTTCAAGTAAAAAGTCGATAGAAATTACCCGCTTTGCTCCCATGACAAGATACTGAACAAATCTGAAAGATACTAAAACCAAGGACATATACAGAAACTGCAGAGTCCATGTTGTGTAAGGCCCAGAAGAAAAAAACATGGATAGGTGAGAAATCACCTCACTGCGGTGCTAGGCGTTACTAGGCGTTGATTAGTCTGATAGGTGAGCTTTCTCCATTGCCGGAGAAAAGTCCTAGAATGCTCTCCCAGTCACTCTTACTTTTCAAATCTCCCTCGCGTCCTTTAAATGTCTTAAAAATTATCTTAAAATACATCTCTGACATGTTGATTGTTTATAATTTTTCATAGCTTATTATAAAGAGAAACAGCAGAGACTTTTTGTATATAAACTTTCACATATCAAACACTTTGTTTCTATATATGTATCAATGCATTAACTTTTTGAATGCAGCGTACAAATATGACATGGTGTTAATGAACAGCATGATAATAAACATGAAAAGGGCAATGACAAAAAGCATAATAAAAACAACATAATGAAAAGCATAATAAATATATCGCAATAAATATTTTGCACGTAATGGCATAAAAAGGAGAGAGTTATCTACTATCGCGCTGTCATAGCCGGCAATAACATAGTAATGTTATGACCATAAATTTGCAATTTTTTATATATATTCGCGACTCTGCATTTCTGTGTTGACTAATAACCCCATTTCGCAGTATTAATTTTAATATTAATTGGTTAATAGGCGATCACTCAGGGTGTGTACGTGTGTACGGGATATGGAACATCTGCTCTAACGCATGCAATCACCATGATGATTCAACTCGAATGCCAATGAAAAAATGACAAATTGCCGTATTCTCTAGGATGCAGTGTTTTCAAATTTCCTGACCATTGACATACAGTATTAACATAATGGATGCAATATTTAACTTGATATTTGTTAACGGTTAACGACTTCAAAATATCTGAAATCAAAACGAACTTAATTTCCAATCGCCACCCATCATGACAACAAAATATTACATAGAGTAAAAATTAAAGCATTAAAGCGTATGAATATAAACTTTTTTCCATTATTCCACTTTTATTGAAAGCATTTTTATTCACAATAAAAGTCGGTAGCATCTGGTTTAAACTTAGAATTCATTTGTACTAACACCAAGTATCATTTCACAAGAGAAATAGAAAACTTTCGAGCCTAGGCTACTGTGAATAGGATGCCTCAAGACGCTCATCGGACTATTGGAAGAAATAAAAATAAACAAGAAAGAATAAAAACATCTAATGAAAAAGGCACTTACAATGTGTGAATAAAAATGCAAACTTAAGTAAGACAACTGTCGCCAAATAATAAAAACCAAAAGACTAACCAAAATTTTACATTTGAATGGTGCTTGCTGTGTGCACACTACACTAATGTACATATAAGATACAGATAATAGAGTATTACATTACATACCAAACCATAGCCATCAGTATTGAAATAGATAAGCAAGGTACTTTGTCCAAATTGATATGCTTGAGGAAGTTTGTACCACCATTCTCTAACTATTATTATTATTATATTATCATAATTATTATCAGCAAAGTCCCCACTTCCTGTAAGCCATTATTAGGCATGTTCCGCAATCAGCTAAACTGTCGTATATGACATAATTTGACAACATATATAGGACATATAGGATATCTTCGGATCTTGTGGACAAGGATTAAAGTGAGGTATATGAATGTCACACCTATTACCTGATCCAAACAGAAAGGAACATATGGAAAGTACCTCAATGAAACAGCGAAACTGGAAGGAATTAAATCACAATGTAACATGGACAACTAACCTACGATTAGCAACTCCTATACTTAAGCCAGTATCATTTATGGTCATATATGTCCCATCAAACATTTCACAAATTGCCTTACAACTAACTGAATACTGCTATGAACATTAACTATACATGTAAATATGTAATATCTATTTATATATAAGTTTAGCAAATAATGAAATAAAACCCCAAGTCTAAGCGGGACAACTATCAAAAAGTTTGTGTATACATATATTATACTCATAGCAACACACATCCCGATGCGATAACTCAAATAGGCGTGTCCTATTATAGCATTCCCAAGTGAACAAAATTTATCCCAACTGAAAAGCCAATATTAACGTTAGTCACATACCATAACGATTAAACATGATCACGAACACTTGGGTGTAAAGGGTAAATCATATACTGGAATTCATGCATGATAACTTATGTAACTAAAATACACTGTTATCACAAATACTACGATAACTTTGATGGATGTATTGTATACTATGATATAGGAAAAGATACCAAAACAAAGAGCATGTCCTTGGGGACATTGGGGAATATTGCAATGGCATTAGAGTGAATAAAGCATAAATAAACTTAATTTAGGTACCGGTAACTAAACTGTGTGATAAATACAAAAGGCTATTAATATATTATGGCAAGAAATCAATAAAAGGACCCACTACTGATAATGGTCAGTTAAAATGTTTACACTACCAATGAGAGTTATATTCTACTCTCTAGAGTATAATATAGAATATAATATATCTATGCTAAGTTATATGTGCTATTTATGAGGCATTGGATTGTATATAGTGGATCACTCTTGGTTCAAGATACCTTTGTGTATCTGTAGTACATGGTGAGAAGATACAGTACAATAATTATAGGCCACAAGTACCAATCAATAAAAACTTGAAAGAAATAAACAATCACACATCCTATTCCCTAATATTTCAGATGTACATCGTTATCTATTCACATAAATATACCATGGATATATCACGTGAAGATCATGGGTTAGCGCAGACTATCTAGAGAAACGTTTTCCCCGTTTATTTCTCTAACGAACTGCTACAGGAAACTCAACCATGATCCAACCAAACAGCACAAACCCCAACTTGCCAAGCTGACTCGCTACCTGCTGATCGACAGTCAATCGTGCAAGATCTGACACCGAAGGAACTCCAGCCCAGCACCTTCTACATGCTACCTACAATCCATAAACCTGGCCACCCTGGATACCTTTCATGTATAGGCACACTTACAGGAAAACATTTTGGGACATATCAAAACCATACTGTGCCCATTCACCACTCAAACTCCAAGTTTTCTTCAGTATACAACCCATTCCCTCAAAAAACTCAATGACATCACGGATCTTTCACCAGGTGCCATATTAGTTATAGTGGACATCGAGGGTCTCTACACCAACATTCCCCATGATGACGGGGACTTAAGGCTATAGCCAGCACCCTGCCTAATGACACCGTTGTCCTCAGCTACCGCAAAACTCACTCAATTCAACCTGACTCACAATGTATTTTTAAATTCAACAATAAACTCTACAAACTACAAACTAATCGCACTGCCATGTGCACACGTATGGCACTCAAGTACGCCAACATCTTCATGGCCGACCTCGAACAATGCTTTCTCAAGACACAAAAGTTTAAACAACTCATTTATGTGCGATTCATCTCTGAAATATTTCTTATTTGGACACACGACGAAGAAGTTCTTCTTGACTTCCAGGGTGCCTTCAATAACCATCACCCCACAATCGACTTGACTAAGGACTACTCCACGGATGAAGTCCATTTCCGCACCACGGACAGTGGGGCAGCCTACATAACGATACTATCCAGACTCCGGTATACCACAAACCCACTGACCACTTAACATACGAGGAGCCACCAGTTTCCACCCGCCGCACACACGTCACTCCATTAATTACAGCCAACGCAAATATAAATTTTAGTTTTATAAGTTTATTATGTACGTATTCATTATTCCCCCACGGTTAAACAGATACCTAATCCAATATTCGAATAGTCTCTTTAACCGTACCATCAACGGATAATCTGGTAATTGCGTCAGTTTAATACTAACAGCTCATGCACATCTGAATTTGAGAGTGATCCATATCACCAACTATAAAATAATTTGATTAAACCATCATGTGACGAGACATAGATCAAAATAAACCCAAACTGAAACGCACACCAGCGATTCGCCCCATTCACATTTACCTTCAATGGTTACTACCCAACATCACTATTCAGTGTTCACTTTTATAGGCTTTTATTATTATATAAAGATGTTGTGTAAAGTCATGTATACTGCATATTCAATAGTTGTAAATAATGGTTTGGTGAAACTTTAAACTTTGTAAATTAATTATTTCGTTATTAAGGCATATTTCTCATACCCTCTAGTGTGTTAGAAATTGTAGTGTATGTATAAGGACTTAAATGTGACAGTTTGTGAAATTTCTCTCAATACACTGCAGACTTCACCGATTAGTGGGTTAATGTTAGAGTCAAATCATTATAGACTTTATAAATTATCATACATTGAGTCCATTCATATTTTGAATCAATGGGTCAAATAGTACCAAGTAAATAGTCGGTGGGTGTATAATAACAATCATTCAATTATTATTGTACATTGTATGAATTTACCTATGAAACCAAAAAATTTGGTTTGGTTAAGGATGAATTAGCGGGGTTAAATCCTCTCCCCATAGGTCCCATAGTATAGTATCACATGGTCTAAAATGAAAAGACAATGGAGCGAATCATCTAGCATCTATTGAGATAATTAAGTCCTTATGATAATAAAAACTGTTAGCCTATAATAACAATCACTTACAATGCCATAAATACGATATATTTGCTAATATTATACACAGTTTTATGTGTGATATAGTAAACCACTGTAGAGCATACATGTATGGTACAATCCTATAGAAAAATATTCACGTATCCTTTTATTATACATTAATACACAACTATATATACGTAGTACTTATATAAAGTAATACACACCCTATAAAAATAGGTTTGGATAGTAAGATTATCTGTATAATGGGAAAATGTGACAGCTTATGTTGTCGTTAGACTCTGGCGAATCATATCATTGCCTGAATCATAATGTATGTGGAGTTGGCTCCTCCATTTTCCTTGTGGGGCATTGTTTTCATATAGGGCATTTTCTTTTGAGACATTTTTGTCCTTGGGCATTTTCACCTAGTAGCCTACCATCCTTTAGGTGATTTCTAATTTCTTAATTGTAAAAATTTCAACATTTCCCACTTTATTCGATCTATAACTATTTTTTCAACATAAATTCAATACATTTTAAATGTATTTGGTACTTTATCAGCGTTAATTTTATTGATAAATATATAGTAACCACAGGTCGACCGGAACTTCCAAATTAACCTTTTCGGAAATCGTTGCATAAATGTCATTACGATGTGCGTACATCAAATATGACATTAAAAACGTCGAGTTTTAGTTTGCATAAGTTAGTCTCAACTAGGTTTGACCCTAACGCCGAGTACTGAATAGGTGCGTCAAACAAACATGATAAATACTTGACATTTATACCATCAACACTAGTGAATCGATCGTTAATCACATTTATAATGTAAATATGGTTTTTAAAAGAATTTAGGCGTTTGTCATAGTGTTATGTTGACAGAATGAATTGAACAGTTTTACTCAGAAATACCCATTGCAATGGAAAAATTGAATTTTGATGATTTTTTTATTACTGGACACAAGAATATTCATTGAAACACTAAAAAATGCAATTTTCCATACTTTAGATTTTACTCACCTGTTGAGAGCAATACAAATAGTGGTCAGTACACTAATTAGGCCCTTCAAAGGGCGTACGATGCCGTAGGGACCAATAACATAAGTATGCGGGCAGCGGCTAGGACCTAGGGTGTTCCATTAACAACCTTGTGGGATAGAGTGCATGGTAGCATGGCTTTAGATACTACCCATAGGGGAGGTAACACCTTATTTACGCAGGAGCAAGAGAAGAATTTGGCTGACCATCTGATCAATGTATCATACTTGGGAGATTGCTAAACCAGACAAGAGACAATGGGCATTGCCTCCGAATAAGGAGCAGTTAGAATTAAAAACAAAACATGTGATGGTAATGGGGGTAGCCAATGTTGTTATATAAATAGCTGGAGAGAAATGCACAGAAAAAACCCATACCTCTGATGCGTCCCATCAAACGTATCGGTTTTCTCTGTGGATTTCTCTCCAGCGAATTAAAAACAGTCAATAAATATCTGTCAATATGTATGGATTTTTGGGTCAGCGGCCATGTGTTACAATGAAGAAGCCGAGTAGTTTAGAGGTATCCCGTACACGGTGTGCTAACACTAATGTGGTAGATGAACATATTACTGAACTACAGGCGACGATAGTAAAACACCAGCTCAATGATCACCCATATTGTATTTGTAATATTGACGAAAAAGGCGTATCACAGAACCATGCACCGTCAAATATTATAACCGCAGCAAACACCCGACCGCAATCATCACACAGGGTAAATCACACTGTCACGATCATTGGATGCGGAAGTACGAGTGGACAAACAGTTCCATCCTTTTTCATTTTCCTCAAAAAAAGAGGATGCGGAATTAATAAAGGGCGTGCTTCCTCGAAGTGGATGCTATATGACTGAAAGTCGATGGTCGAACAGCGATATCCGATTATACGTAGAAATCCACTTTTCCACTTTTACTTTTCCAAGTATGCTAAGACCACCAACACGGTTCTGAAATTATTGATAATTGCCATATGGGTGTTGATCTCATAGCATGGGCATTAAGCACAAATATCGTCCTTTTTTATTTTACCAGCTCACACCAGTCATGTTTTACAGCCTTCGGATATTGGCTCTTTCGACACATTGTAAAAAATGTATGCTAGTCAGTGCCACCGACTCATGCGTGAATTTCGTAAGATTCAAGTACGATGTTTGCGCATTTGTTTTCTAGGGTGTACTACAAAGCATTTCTCATATCTGTCATCAATCTGATATCGTCTTTTCGAAAGGCTGGTATTTAGCCCCTCAACAAAACCGCAACACAAACTGACACGTTAATTCCTACACCGAGTATACCAACATCAGAGGCAGCATGTAGCTAAACTGGACAGACTGATGAGAAGATCGACGATGACGAGGAGATAAGAGCAGATTTGTTGATAAAGAGATGGCAGTTGGGAGAAATGCATCGGATCCTAAAAACTATGAAATACGCCGAGTAAAATTACATCCAGAAAAGATATAACAGCTGACAATATGTTGGGGCTTATTACAGAGTACATCGAGAAACAAGTGACAAGATTGGATTTGGGTAGAGGTAAAGGCGAAAAAGTAGCAGGAATTGGTCAAGTGGTACCATCTGGTGAAATCGCTGAATCATTAGACAGCGAAAGTGCCATAGATAGTAGTGAATCAGTCAGTCATTTTGTATCACATTTGCTTACTGGGCCCAATGTGACACCATCATTGAAAACGGACAAACAAGCAATTATTGGGTACATCTTAAATTCTGTACAAAAAGTACGCGTGGTGGGGGGGGGGTTCATTTTCTTGTCCTTGCCATGGCGTTTCATTTGTTGAGGTAATTAATATTTTCTGACGAACAAACTCGTAACAGAGCCATCCCTTCAAAAACTTGTCATTTGTCAACCTCTCTAACAATTAAAGTTTACAACAATATATATGCCGACAACTCAAATTAGCCATTGCCAAAATGATGAAGGGCAAAAATACTGGAAAAAATGAATCAGGCTAAATGTATCCTGCCTAATAGTAGCCGGAAGTTTGTTGATCGCTTCTGCAGAAACAAACTTTTGACACTGAGTTTTTATGGTGCTAATAGTTAGAGTATCTACTAACTAGTAATAGTTATGTAGCTACGAAACTATTTTAATCCAAATTTAGGAACGATAGTCAAATAATTATTCATTAATTATTGTGATTTTATCAAAATCTCTCAGAAGTGTATTTTTTGCGAAATATTTTATTTAAAAGGTCAACAAAACTCAGTTACTCCTTGCCATCATTATCATGACATGTTACTAGCATACTTCGAAGTGAATTTTTATCTCCCGTTTTAAGCAGAAAAAATTGTCTATTATGTGGCTATTTATATAAAATAGGAGTAATGGTCCACTTGTAACTCTCTTTTTGGCAAAATAAACCAAGTTAATTTTACGAAATTATGAGTTTTTTAGTGGTACAACGTTTTGGACATCATTGTTTATCGTGCTCACTACTGAATGATCCAAAGTCTTATCGAGTACTGTACACGCTAACG
>WURV02216795.1:0-10680 GCA_011762755.2 Epimenia babai
TTTTGTCAGCGAGTGACATTATTTCAGTTGTTGGCTTAGGTTTTTGTGAGTTGAAACTAAGTCTCTGGTATATATAGCGGACGACTTATGTTGTTCGGGGCACACAGAGAAACCGGCTTCTGCGAGTGTAGATTGCTGTATGTCAGGCAAGGTACCCTACTTGGATGCAGAGCGCTGAACAGTTACGTTGTAACATTCCTGATGTGGTTTCTCTTCAGGAGGGTATTGTAACTTACACTACCTACTGGAAAAAAACAATATCCTCCAATATAAATTGATTCAAAAATAATATTTACAAAATAAACAGTTAGGCAGCGCTCGAACCGAGGCTGTAAGAGCGCGAGGCGGGACGTTTCCCATTAAGATACAAAGAGAGAATTGTCGCGTGTTTCGAAGTGGTTATGCAAGCACAATAAGAGTGCGGAGTCACCGACGATGGTGGATCGCACGCGAAATGGAAGTAGAGAATCAAATGCAATTACGTATTACAAATATACCAATTTTGAATGTTCCTGATAGAAGGCTATTTAAGTTTTACGCAAATGATTGAGTTCATTTTATGAAGAACTGCTTCAAGTACGCCTGTTAAATTTCAACCATAAGGAATTGCCGCCTAGCTAGGTTGAGGCAAAGTTTACGTCGTATATCGTCTCATTCTGCAGAAAAAGCTGCGATTTAATGCGATTCCGTCGCTCTAATGTAATTATCGAATACAGTAATTAAGTGTCTGTGGTTTTCATTTAACTAATTTTGCTATTAATGGCGCATTTCCACTAGCATTATGTATGTTTACAAATAGTGGAGGGCGCAACTCCTGTGACAATACCAACGTCTCCACATATATAACTATTATTAAAGGAATCTGTGTACTCCATTGAAAAAAATTGGAATATCACTGTTCATCTGATGTAAAACAGTAATATAATTTGATTGCAAAATAATATTTTGAAAATAAATTATTCTGCGCTCGAACCGAGGCCGAATCAGTACATGGTGGGGTCGTTTCCCCCTATTGAGCGAGAAGACACGATGATGGTTGTTTCGAAATGGTTATTTGAGCGTAATAACAGTGCAGAGTCACGTGATGGCGGATCCCGCACAAAATGGAGGTTTAGAATTTTACGCAATTATAAATCTACGAGTTTTGAAATTTCCCGATAGAAGGCTATTCAAGTCTTACGCAAAAGATTAGGTTCATTCGACGTGGAGCACTCCTCCACATATGCCTGTTAAGCTCCAACCATAAGAAAGCAGTAGCCGCCTAGCTAGGTTGTCCAGAAGTGTATGTGGTTTTCCTTTCACTAATTTTGCTATCAGAGGCGCAGTAGCACTAGCATTGTGTATGACTACGAATCGTGGAGGGCGAAACTCCTGTGTAAATATCAAAATGGCCAAATATACATAATATTAATGGAATCTATGCAGGTAAGTGAAAAAAATCAGAAAATCGTTCATCTGGCAGTAATATAAATTGATTGAAAAAATTACTTTGAAAATAAAAAGTCAGGCTGACAGAAGGCTATTTTAGTCTTACGCAAATGATTAGGTTCATTCAACGTGGAGCACTGCTCTACGTACGCCTGTTAAGTTTCAACCATAAATAAGCAATAGCCGCTGAGCTAGGTTGAGGCAAAGTTTACATAGTATATCGTCTCATTCATACATGTTGCTTAACATGTTATCCACGTTTTATTGTCTCCATTCACTATTTTATATTCTATTTGCGTCCACCACCACCTTGTTTTCTCAACCAATCATGCTATCATTACATATATAGTGCAAATTTTTAACTATTAATCTTCATAGGCTAGACATGTTAGTTCAGTAATCTAATATCACCAACTAATGTCTTATCATTTAGTATAAATTTCCCGTATTTCACAGATAGATGCGAAAGATCGTTTATGAATAAGATTCATTACTCTCAAAAGGTGTTACCCTTGCATTTTTTCGTACAAGACAAGATCGATATTTGAACGCGAAAGTATTACTTTTGTCTTACTTGTGATGTTCTGTCAGTATTATATATGTGACACCATCAGCCTGCCATGCGATGTGGGGGGTCTTTGTGACTTTGGAGTCCGCTAGAGAAGGCGACATAGTATCTGAAGAGTGGGGATTGTTCGGTTACTCAATTAAATTAAATCAGAATCACACTCAGCCTGTCCGACTCCGCCGAAAAGTTTACTCAAATAATTTCATTCGGCAATGGGGAGATATTTACACTCGCTTAAGTAATGTGTGTTATAATTAGACCTACCAGCCTGCTTACAGAGGACGCAACTCTTGCTTGGTTAAGCTTGGCCATATTGGGTGGAATTGCGAAATCCAAACCTCAGCGAGGCTGATGTGGTCCTGGTAATTAGCAAATGATAGCATTATTCTCGCTGACTCATTCGCATATAGGTTATCTCGTAAAGAAGTCGTTGATAAAGAAATCTCTCGTTTGATCAACGACAATGTACGGTTGCGTAGTTCAGTGCCGTAGCGCTGTTTAAAGAGTATCGGGAGATCCTTGTGATTGAGACGAAGCCGCTGTAGCACTATGAAATTTTCCATCGCAGGCGACAGTTCCTCGTCTGCAGCGATTTGTTCCCCGCGATGTCCCCTTTCATTAGATCTTTCCTCTACGAACGCTACTAGTCTTTGATATAGATCTTCCGGTCGCTCGTCTTGGTCCAGTTTTATATAAGGGAAATCAATGATGTCGATGTTTGAAATCCATAGTGCATACGAATGGGCTGCCATATACATGGCGGCCATGTTGAATCCTTGGTGGCAGAGTTTCGCTAAGTCATAGGATAAAAATTTGCTATCTGTCCTAACATCGAATATAGGTGAGTAACCGTATGCTGGGCCGTTAGTTCATTCTTGCTATCGAGTTTTAATCGACGACACGGCACGTAAATGGTCTCTTTCTGCCAAAAGAAAAGGCACAAAGTTGGAATCCAGTGACAACGTGTAAATAATATCCTCTTTCCATGTTTCAAATAAAATAAGAACCTCGTATTTCGTTAAAAACCACTGTTGTGGTCCTCTTGATGAGGTCATGCAGCGAATGCAGATTTTTTTGTATCTAGGACAATATAAACCGAAAAAATACCACGCATATGGACACATTGATTATAGGATATGAATAATCCATATGAAAGTTACTAGTTCCAGTCGATGTTTAAGTTAAAAGAAATAAAAACATTAAATTATAGCAGCGATGACTGATATAATTATCGAAAATTTAATTATGAATCATAAAAATAAAAAATATATTATTTATTTATTAATGATTTGTTTATCATTATTTAAAGTGCTGGGGTTTAGGCAGACCCATAATATTATGTCCGATGACCAGTAACATATATAAAGATATGGGTACATTACTATATACACAGAGGAAAAAAATTAATCGGTAGAATCATTATCGATAGGAGGATAATGTTTAAATAGCTAAATCTGGATAATACATGGTCGTATGTATAGACAATAGAATAATCTGATAATGTTATTGGAATATCTGACTAAAATATAGCGATTCTTTCATTTCTGCGTACTGGGGTGGAAGCCAGGTAGATGAGTCAGGAAGGAGATTGGGGTTTGAGGGTTTTTTAGGAATTCTGAGAGCGAGGGAGAGAGAGGGGGGGTGGAGGGAGAGCTACGCCTTTATTCATACAGGAAATGAGTAATTCAGATAAGGGTGTCTATCATGATGAGTATGAGTTTAGGGGGTTGAGTGAAGAAAATTATGAAAAATTTGTGGGGTTGGATAATTCAGAATTCTCCAGATTTTTTCATATAGAAATATTTATGACGGCATGTTAAAGTTGGGATGTTAGTATCCTGCCTAAGGGAGTGTCTGCTGATTCGACCGTAAGTGTGCGTTGAGATTCGGAGTGAACGGTTTTTGAGATTTTCGAGAATATTAGCGTTGTGGTTAAACGTGTTCAATAGGACAAGTGATGCGTATTCTAGTCGTGGTCGAATTCGGGAAGGTAGTGTGCGGTGTCA
Organism: Epimenia babai; assembly: GCA_011762755.2. Lineage (NCBI taxonomy): Eukaryota > Metazoa > Mollusca > Solenogastres > Cavibelonia > Epimeniidae > Epimenia > Epimenia babai. The sequence goes on from WURV02216795.1 coordinate 4,003, forward strand.
TAGTCTAAGAGGTGACGAATTTTCGAGAATTTCCATACGATCTGTGTGACAATATCTTTCATTTTACCTGGGTTATCTTATTACGCGATACTATGTTATTTTCCTATCCGTTGTATTTTTTCGTGTGATAGGCTATTTAACATAGTTTTCCAGCGTGATTTTATATCTGACACTGTGCCACTGTGTGTATATTTTTAGTTATATTTCCTTCATTAGTGATCTTTGTGTATATGCCTCAATTATATACGACTCATTTATAACCCAGTTAGATTTTGAACTATATTTCTATTTGTATTTCTAGTTAATTATAGTAACCGTAAACTGGGGAAGTGTTTTTGATAGCCATGTGTTAAAAGGGCACTAAACATCAATAAAAATTTTATTTCATCTCATTTTTGCATTATGGTCGTTTCACGTGAGTGATGGGTCTAGGTGAAGTCCTAGGTACTTTATGGTATGAACAAACGATGCTTCACTGCCATCGATACTCACTTTATGAAGGTGTCAAATAGTTGTGTTCAATATTTTATTACCATGACTGCATGTCCTTTATTAATCTTTATTCATCATTACGTAAGCTCAACAAAAAGAATCAATCTTACTAAACAACGTTCATGGATCAGGCATAAATTTCCCTGATGTTTCATGTAGTAGCTTTGGCGGGAAGCGATAATGTACGTCTAGAATGGTCATTGTGAAATACGGGCGGCAGTATGAATGTGTTTGGTTAACTAAATGTAGAGGAATGAGGTAACATTTACATATATGAAAAATGTATAGTACCCCTCAGAAGTTGCCAGAGAAACTATACCGCACAATCTTAAAATGGGCATCCTTAATATAAAAGTATAATTCAAAATATCGTAAAAACTAAGTGAAGTAGGTACCTATACTACGTATAACCTAGATAGCAAATATTGGCTAAATATTAGTTTTCAATTGACTTTTAAATGTATTTCGGTTTGATATCGTGGTTTTATCATGATTATTGTTTAAAGTGGCCGACATTTAGGCAAACCTATAATTTATGTACATGCCTGATGGCCACTAACATATAATGTACAGTGTTATATACATATAAATAAATACTATTAATCTGGTATCTGGTTAATCTAGGTCTCTTGGTATCCTTACTTTATGCCATTAGCTCTGGTCAACTTAGCCATGAATATGTAATGGTGAAATTATGTATGGTAGGACGAATTATTATACACTGGGAAAGTAAACTTGTGGGAGATTTGCTGGCATCTGTTAGAGAGCCGTCATTTTGCTTTAAACTTTCATTTCAAGTTGATTGGCGGCGGTTTGATCTTATTTCGTTCTTCATCTCAGTTAAAACAATGCCACTCTCTGCTCAAACATACATTTTTCGTCGCTGTAGCGAGATGATGGTTCGTAAGACGTTGGCTTTTTTACTGTTATGTGACATATCGATCCTCCCTTAAAAGGATCACATGACATCTCTCATCCTCTCACAGAACCGCCAATTCTCAATACGTACCCAAAAAAAAATCTGCGCCGGAAAAACGAGGCACGTTACCGTGTTCCTTTACACTAATCACGCACGGCGACACCGTCTATAAACTATCCTGTGTGTAAATACACATAGATGTTGTATCATTGCCCCTTACCGAATGCAAATTTTGAAAGGTGTTACTATTAATGATTTTTATTAAGGAATCTGTTAGTGGTTCAAATATTAGTGGGAACATTGTTTTGTAGATGAATGCTAGTATTTGATGAACGCCACCTTTTATTAGGCGAAAAAGAATTTAGTAGATGAGTGGCAGTCTCTGTGGTTATATGATGTAAGCGAAAGCCCTCTTGGTCCAATTTGCATGATCTTACACGTGTATTTTGTTGTAGTCCTCCTTATTAAGGGAAGATCCCATAGTGCTAATCTAATGACGCTTGATTTCGATTTTCTTTTTTCAAATATAACTATTTTCGTTTTGTGAACATTAATTTTAGGTTTTCATCTTTCACAATACGAATGCAGGATATGAGCCTGTTGTAATGATATTTTACCACTGTTTTAGAGTTTGTCGACCCTTTAAACGTACCATTCTTCACCAGCGTAAATAAGCGAACCTGTCGTTCTCTAATAAATTGCGGTACAGTATGAAATTTCTGTATCAGATAAATCGCGTTCGGTATTAATGTGGATACAGTGTAGTTAGCAAGTAACAATAGTATATTAAACCTATAATAGAAGTCTTAATAACAATTCGTACGTCAAGTACAAATACGAAAATGTAGCTCTGTCAGCCTGTTACTTGATGGTTTTGAATATGCAATGTATTAAATGATTCATCATATCGTTAACATAACTACTTCATGACCTAAGCTTGAAACATGATCTACCATTTCTCTTACATTAAGATTAAATCTTGTATAGTACCATTATTTTTAATGCTCATAATACGGGGTGCTGCAAGGCAATTCGCAATTTCGCACCCTGAAATCTTTGAGGAAACAATTTGCACCACCAATTTTTCGCCACCGCACAAGGCGCTTACACTAGCTAGCTTCGTACCTCTCATGGCGGCGCGATTTAGAGCAATAAAAATGAAACTGTTAAAACGTCACCTGTAGCTTGTCATGACATAGGTGATGAAATTTAAGGCGATCAAGTCCACAATGAATGAAAAGATGTTTTAAGTAGACATTTTTATTAACTCGGGCAGTAAATCTAGAAGTCTGGCAGTGATGAAAATCTTCAAATAGTTAGAAAGTATTGAATGCAAGGAATAAGCATAAAACGTCGCTCATACAGTGCTACCAAAGTATAAATATCGCACTCAGATGTGTACAGTATTGACGGTGTGAGGTGTGGTAGCGACATTAGTCGATACAAATAAATAAATTGTCCGTAGTCGGCTTTTTCAGTTTTTACTCATGAAAACCACGCTAAGAAAGGGGTAAGACACCTTGAAGTTATCAAAAAATAAAATTTGCCTTCAGAAAGTTTATTAGTGAAGTCTCATACTGTGTTTTATTTGTTTCACATTTGGGTAGATGTTGTGATTGACGTTTAGTCTCATGATGGTTAATATCTACTCGAATAATTACATGATTATCGCCCTAGCCATTTTATGGTGGATGTCCGTGAGATGTGAGTAGAAATGACGGATTAAGATAGCGCGTCCTGTATTCAGCGACACTTTCGATCATTCGGTGGTCATTTTGATAGAAAATTGCGAGCAAAGTATCTATTCAAATTGTTTTAAGCGTTCAAAACTGGTAATCTTATTTTGTCGAATGCCATGGATCACTATACAACAATAGTCCCTGTGGACCACATTCAAAGGTCTTCTTAATGAGGCAACATGCAAGCATGTACCATCAAAGTTCTCTTCTACTAGATATACTAAGCCCTGGGCGACTCTTACGGTGAAATGCCTGGTCGGGCATAAATACAAGCTGCACAATAAAGGCAACTTTAACAAATAACAATTTGGCAGCTGATTGGGAGAGGTTCAAAGATAGTAAATATACAGCGCAGTATGAGTCCGGCAAAGCTTACCAATCATTTGGTAAGAACCACTTATCGCAGAGGTCTGCCATTTTCTAGATGTTGTCCTAGGGTTGGTCTCTTCTAGATTTGTTCATGGTATCGTCATTGCAGCTAGGTTAAGTAACTTTTGCCGATGGTCGATTTTTTATGAAAAAATTTCTGAAAAACGGGTTTTCGCAGAGCTATGCAGTTTGGCAGATACTCTCCTTGGGTTGGTCTCTTCTAGATATGTCCACGGTATCGTCATCGCAGCTGGGGGAGGTAACTTCTGCCGATGTTCGTATTTTTTTATTTTCTCCACCGCTTATAGCAGAGGTCTGCCATTTGGCAGATATTGTCCTAGGGTTGGTCTCTTCTAGATTTGGGACCCTCATACGCACCGAAGTGCTGCCCAAAACAGATGTGTTTGATTCACCTCCAGCAACTGCAATCGTTGCAGTAGTGTTTCAGAAATGAGGGTATAGTTGGGCTGGGAGACACAAGAACGATGTGCCCGCGCTCGTATTACAATGATGTACAATATATTGCACGGTATCATATCTCCAAAATTTTCACTGTCTCTCCCTCATGCTATTCAACTAGAGGTGCTAATACCAAATATCTCATCCCTCACTACAACAAAAGCCGTCACTAAAACAAATTACGTTGTATTCGGATGTAATAGAGCGAATTGTTCTATAAAAATATATATCAACATTAATCAAGTTCATGTGATAAAATATTTAGGTGTTTATATTGATGAGTCCTTATTCTGAAAATATCACATTAATAACTTAGAACGTAAAATTCCAAGGAATTTGTCAATCATTTACCGTTCCACAATATGCTATATTCGACAATAATTCCGCAATATTTGTTTTATTATTCAGAAATTTGAGGCAATACTTAGTCCAGACTTTATAACCTATATTTATTGCAAAAATGTGCCATTACATACATAGGGAGTCACATTACTGGGATTACACAAGTATACTGTTTTATAACTTGAAGTTGTTAAATCTCAATGAAGTTATCAACCAGAAAACTTGCTCTATTATGTACAACGCATACTCTCCTCTCTAACCCATCAATGTTCAATCATACTTCATTAGGAATATTGACCTTCCTCCACATTGAACTGGCTAACTGGCAATGTTTATATCCATAGCAGGTATTCAATTCTGGCAAAACGACATAAAGGAAGAAATGAAAGACTCATAAAGTTAGAATTTTCCAAGTTCGATATATGTTTAGTCTAATGTCTAAATATATAATATAGATTTTTACTATAAAACAGTGCATCATAGTATTTCATATTGTTTTTATAAAGGAGTTGAATAAATAAATGAATGCATGCAATTGTATGACGCTGAGCAAGGCATAGTTTGGTGCAGATTGTTTGACCCGCCTCGGGTTGGCGGGTCATCCAATGTCAATGGTTGGTGATGCGAATCATTTGCATACACACCGAAGGGAGTCAACTTCTAACTAGTACCATTTATTACTCTTGTCACATTTACCTGACCAACTAGTTTCACGATAAAAGCTCAGAAATGTAATCGACTATGATCCAGTATAGTAAATAATATTGGATAATTAGGTGACTTAGAGTTCATTAGTTTTAGCATTTGTTGGATTTTCCAGTAAATGGTAGACATATCAACGTGTCATTGGTCTCTAAGAGCTGTACCATAGTGGTTGGTATTCTACATCTACGGTGTATTATGATATAATTATTTGTTTCAGTGTAGCATGTTACTGTTGATTATTGATAAATCATTATGAACATGCAGTAGCCCAAACTGTTAAGTCATTATTTTTTCTTTGCAATTATCACTCATGATGCATACAAATAATAGTTTTAATGACGCCGAAAGCAACTCATGGCAAGATAGTTCTATACAGTTCTCACCACGAACCGGAGCCAGTCCGAACTTGAACTATCACGACTACAGACAGTTCCGGTACCCATCGCCTCGCGCTGATGCGTTCTTGTGTAGCACACCGAGACAGCGACATGGATCACCAACACGGATGGGTCACAATCATCGCTTCGATATGAATGCTGTATCCCCAGCTGCCAATAAATCATTTCCTTCACCGTATTATCAATCACAACATTTCACTCAGCAAGGTAACCAGAGATTTTGGACTCCACCCCAAAACCACTCAGGTGTTTCTCGATTGTCTCACAACCGGACGCTACCACCAAATTATAAACAGGTGTGAGATATAGCCACCATTTTTAGACCTGTTCGGGAATTGGTATGATGAAACATTAGTGTAGAGGTAGTGGCTGTGATTTATACGCTTTCTGGATGGTCTCTATAGGGCTTATCTCTTCGTTACCACATTGCAAATAATAATCACCTCTGACCTTTAAAAGATTTAGCAAGATGTGTGATATTTGTAGGCTGTATGTAGGAATATAGAACCAGTGGGATGAAAGGACTAAAGTCGTGTCTGCCCAGGCTTTATGGTTTCCACTAAAGTGTGTTCGCCTCCCTCGTCACTGAAACTATGCAACTTGATTCAACCACAGGCCAATTTTGTAAAAAACTGATAATGTCCTGGAGAATGGGGTATCCCAGCCTATTGATACATACATACATACTTGTGGGTAATTCAAAACTGACACTAATACAAACATAATTTATAACATCATATAGCTGTTGTATACGAATATCTACGTACGTATTTCAGTCTACATATACGCTCTTAAACTGACTGTCATGTGTAGAGATCTGTCATTTATTTATGTGTGAATATTTAATGTACTCTCAGCACATTATAGCCACTGCCTATGATAAATATATATTTGGGGGGAAAATTACAAATATATTAAATTTGTTATATTACAGAATTACACTGATGTTTGTGCACAGCTTCACCATTGTTCTCACAACCCGGGTGGTAGCAATGACATCAGTCTGTACTACAACCCGTCTATGTTGGCTGACCCTTGGGCAGACACGCCACCTATATCAGTGAGTAAGGCATCGACAGATGACCTAGATCTTACACATCACAAGTCCGCGTCTCATCTACACCAGGCCAGATAGCGTCACCTAATCTACACCAGTGACTGAAGCATCAACAGATAACGTAGATCTTACACATCACCACAAGTCCGCGTCTCATCTACACCACGCCAGAGAGCCTCAACAGATAACGTAGATCTT
>WURV02216806.1:0-10680 GCA_011762755.2 Epimenia babai
GCCTTTACGTGCTCGCGTATATCTTCATATAAAAAGGCTATTGTATAAAAGTTTCATCCGGTCGATCTTGCTTTACGACTGAGAAAAATTGGGTATCAGCAAAGCTAAGCATGGATTGGAAGCTACTGGAATGTGGTTTCAGCCTAAAATCCCGTGCATAGACAGTTTCCGATGACATAATGCACTTACATTCGAGAGCTGTATGTATGTATTGGCTGCTTACCGAAGTAATCGTTGTGATAGGCCATCGTAGGCCTTTTACAATGCTAATCTATTATTATGGTTAACACGGCAATCTGATTAGCCTCACCTATATGGAGTGGAGGGGAAAACATCTAGTGCGAAATACCCACCGAGTCTGGGCAGACAATTGACCTTTTTCCATTCACGTCACTGGTTTTCCATTCACGCATTTGAACTACACATGTCGCACACTACGCTAAGTATATGATAGGTCCATGTCTATTTACAATGAGATGACGACATAGCGGGGAGGTAAGCGGCATAGAGAACACATATAGAGCATCTGAAGCACAATGGGATTCTCTGAATAAATCCAAAGAAAAAACCTGCACCCCTGACGAGACGCGAATGAACGAGCTCCAAATAACAGCTACAGGAGCAGGCTCTTCCTGCGCATTTAAGTATTTTACACAGTTTAGTTTAGATCACCTGAGCTTCTGCTCGGTGAGCTTTTGTGATGGGCGTTCGTCCGTCCGTCCGTCCATTTGATGTTAACATTTAGTTTTAAAATCTCCGGAACAGCTTATCACAGAGGTCTGCCATTTTGCAGATATTGTCCTTGGGTGGGTGTCTTCGAGATTTGTTCATGGTATCGTCATTGCAACAGGGGAGGGGTAACTTCTGATGTTTGTATATTTACTTGAAAATTTTTCTTCTCAGCAAGCGCTTATCGCAGATGTCTGCGACAAGGCAAATTTTATCCTTGTTTTGGTTCTCTAGATTTTTTCATGGTATCGTCATCGCAGGTACGGGAAGTAACCTATGCCGATTTTCGTATTTTTCTTTAAAATCTCAAGAATCGCTTATCGCAGAGATCTGCTAATTGTCAGATATTATCCTTGGGTTGGTTGAGTCTAGATTTGGTCATCATATTTGCCATGGCAGTAACCTGTGTTTATGTTTGTATTTTTACTTGAAAAATCTTTTTCTCGAGAACCCTTGATCGCGGAAGTCTGCCATTCGGCAGATATTGTCCTTGGATTAGTATCTTTCAGATTTGTTCACCATCTCGTCATGGGAGCAAAGGGGGTAATTTCTATCGACATTATTATTTGAAAATTTTTATCTTTGTGTCCGCTCAGTGCAGAGGTCTGCCATGTCGCACATATTTTCTGTGTAGGTCTTATTAAGATTTGTTTAAGTCATAGGCCTATCTATTTAGGCGATTGGAGATGATTTCAGCGAAGGTTTATACACCAATCTGTATTTTCTCGTTCCGGTATCTTAATGGGTATTTTGAGGCCTCTTTGGCCTCTTCTTTTGAGAACGCACTTATATTAAATTCCGTTCACCATGCCAATACCCGTGAGATATACACAATATACAAAAGAACACGAGATCCAATCATCACCATCTGAATCGTGCGGCAACATTATTGTTTATTTGGTAACAACTGAAGACAATTGAATGGATATCCCATCACCAAGAAGTTAGGCACAGAGCAAGAAATTAAAAACGCTCTTTGTTTAAGATGTAATATACATTTTTAATGTCACAACCGCTGATATTTTGCTGAGTTATCAAGATAATGATATCGGACACTAAAAGTTTCAACGGATGTTTCGGATAAAGACATCTCATTTAAAGTCAAATTTGTCGAAACAATTGAGGTGACATTGATATTCTTTTAGAGAGTTGCTGAAAATTAGGTTATAAGTTTTGTTTTCCGTTAAAATAACAACAAATCCATCTGACATTGGTTGCATGATTGAATTCCCCTATCTTTCGGCCAGAAATCGATATATGTCGCATGTGTTTCTACTTCTTCACAGTCATTAGTCACAGAAACCACAAACAACCCGTTCAATTACAGCAGCGCATTCATACTGGCAAATGGTATATTAACACACAAAAATTTACTTGTCAGATAATAGTTAGATAATGCAACGTCGCGAGAATCCTTCTCATGTCGAGGTGACCTATCGTTATTTCCTAGGGAACTTCCCATTATAGCCTTTCCCGTTATAGCCCCTATTGTTATACTAATTAGGCGATTGCCACTATAGCCTCTATGATTTATACCCATTATAACCCCCGTTATTTTTTCCTATTATAGCCTCTCCAGATTATCAAAGTGTTGACTATCACAACATGCTACATCAACACATGCTACATAAAGCTCACATACTAACACAACATGCAATAAAACAAAGACAATTACGGTTAGGTTAGGGATAGGGTTGTTTTTGCAGCTCCAAAACCTAGAGGCTATAACGGGAATAAATTTGTGATTTTAGCACGAGAGGCTATAATGTGCTAGGCTATAATGGTATCTACCCATTTCCAAAACCATAATTTAGTATGTTTTTGTATCTCTAATCGCAAAAGAAAATAAACTGACCACAACTTTTAAAAGACAAATCATGCTTTTAAACAAAAAAGAATACAAATATTCCCACTTCCCATATTAGCACATTTGAAGACTGAATATTGGGAGAATGCCGGTTAAAAATTAACAAATAAACATTTTATAATTATATACCAACCCCAGAAAGTATATCAAGTGAATGTGTGTTTTATAAGTTGTGTTTAGTGGACTTGTTTTTGTGACTTGTTTGTTATATAAAATAATCACAAGTCAGTTTTTTCTGACTTCAGCTTCTCGCTAAGCGGAGGGAGGTAATCCTCCCAGAATTTGACTTCACGCGCCAGCGGATTTTCAGAGACCTTAATGTCTGGATTGCCGTTGTTGAAGTGTAAGTAAGTCTTTTCATTGTTATACCTCAAATTTTTTCTTTGATTCAGGATCTTGTTTGGTGCAAAAATCCTGCAATATCAACGGATGGTTTTATCAGAACGCCAAACGCCTGGTAAAAGAAATCAATTATCATTGTCGATTTTGACTAGACCGTGATTTTTTAAGGACTTACGACAATATTCACCCAGACGGTTTCACAATAAAAAAGCTTTCTATTTTAATCTAAAGTGTGGCCGTAGATCTTCCACTATGTATAATCAAATTTTATTCTATTTCAGAATTCACATTATCGAAAATGACCTTAATTACTTCCCAAAAGTACACATATTATAGCACCAGATATATATAAACTTCAAATGCAAAGATTATACAACGCCTTGTCTTTTATGGAGTTTATCGAGGTTATTCTATGTGAAACTCTCCATTAGCGGATCAGCCCGTTCACGCACAATAATGACGTTAGTATGTATATAATATTAACTATAGTGGCGTCGTGGATGTAGTTGGTAATATATAGAGGAATAGTGCAATGGAAAAAAGTTAAAGTGAAGGATACTAACGACGGCGGACGTGGAGAGACAAAGGCAGATAAGGTAATATGTTGTAATATTATTATAAATTATCTTAACGATATTATATGCAATTAATGATGACTGTGGATTTATTTAAATATTTATTTATTCGTCGAGAAAAAATATGCTCAAAATTAGATAATGGAAATGAAACCACTGAAAACATCGTATTTTATTACATTAATTCAAAATCATAATTCCTCTTATTGTTGATAATGCTGATACTGAGCCTGGGAACATACTTAATGCGTTTCTACTCATAAATAGCGCCTGCCTATATCATTTTTGGTGAAAAACTTTGTGACACAAAAAGCACTTACCTAAATTACGCCATCAATTTTCTTTGTGAACGGAGAGATAATAGTAAAAGAATTTACTTTATTGCATTAGAATTCGATGAATGTCAGGTAAGGGAGACAATTATTTAAGTTGAATGTTCCCACTATATTATGATATGTAAATATTTCCTTTTTTACATTATCCTAATGAAGAAATTCTATAATTTGTAAGATTCGCAACCTAATGTAGTTTTCAGAAAATGTATGGTATGGGGGTCTTTCTCTAAAACTATTGAGGAGTTCAATAATGAGCGCACAAGCTGATAGGATTGCGTCTTTGTTATATTAGATGCATAAATATAAATAAAATAATGAAATTGGATGAATAAATGAATTAATGAAGAAAGAAATAAACGAATATATATAAAATAAAGCGTATTTTGTGTATATAAAACGGCATCTTGCTTATGGCTTTTACTAATAAGTAATATTATTACTGCGTTGTTACAGAATGTGTTGCCATTACGGAACCGTAATAGCTGATTAGAAAAATGACTAGCATCATAGATGCATTATCGGACTAAATAAACACTTTCAAGAAGCCACTAGTTGAAGAATTTATACTACACTGTAACATTGCGACGTGATTAGTGGAGGTATTTAATGAAAATGCATGATGCATTTTTATGGTGGATAATTTTGCTTTGCATCTGTCAAACGACATTTAACTTGAAAAAATAAAAATTTAAAATGCAACACAGATTGAAACATACCTATCTCAATGTTATCTCAATATAGTTCCAAGGAAGTTAACGGTGAAATGTTTCTACGTGTTCATAAAAGTTACCATACACTATAAATTGGAGCAGTGAGTGACACATTAACACAAATTACCATTAGGGAAATTACATGATACAGGGGAGGCGACTGTGTTGGTTAGTTTTGGTTTAAAACCGAAAGTTGACAATTACTACAACTTTGAGTCCCTATATACAAATTTATATATACTACTACTGTAATCGCTTGTGATTTCATAATAAAAATGTTCCTCCGCTGTATTTAAGTACTCTGTGTCAGTGAATTGATGATTGTATTAGACTTATTTGCGATTCATCGTGTCTTTCAGTGGGTATCGAAAGACTCACAGAAGGTTTACATAATTTCCCATCGACTCCATTAGAAGTTTACTCATGCGTTTGTCAGTCTCGCTGAAAGTGAGGATATCGTGGGAGCGCAATGGGACACCGAACAGATAGTGTTGATCACTTCCGTGGTAGGCACCTGCCAAAGTAAATATACCTGCACTTCAACCTCCGATTTAACAATTCAAAATTATGAGTTTTGTTAGATATATCCAATACAATAATAACAGGAAATACAAGTGACAATGGCAGGATAACATCGAAAGCTTGAAGAAATTATGTAATGCAATTCCGATGACAAGGATAAAGCCTAAGTACAGTTCCAATATAAAGAGCTTCTCCGTAAATTGAGCTATATGCCATTTTAGATACATTCATTCCATTTTAGATACATTCATTATACACACACATAATAAAAATTTATGGCCATATTTTCATATTGATTGTTACATACTTTCTTGCTTTTATATATTTTCAAGACATGGCGAATCATCATAGACTGTTATATCAAGCCCACTGTCAATTGGTAGGACAGCTCGTTTTGCAAATAAGTTCTTCATACTTGTATTTATAGGCTGAACTAGAATATAATAGCAATAACCTGACATCCATGTGAGAATGATGGAATTTCAAACGTTTTTAAGTATTGTGTACTGTATGTTCAGGCTTAATTTCTAGCTTGTAAAATGACCATTTGTAAAAGTTATTGGGAAATTCAGGTTCGAAAAGGACTCAAGAAAACGCATTTTTACTTTCTAGTGAATATTTCCGACAAAGGTATTTTACTAGTATTAACTAATACTAGAGGAAATTGACCGGGGCAATTATGTTAAGTACCGTTGAAACGTAAATTAGATGATTGAGTATATGGGGGAAACGGGAAAACATTACGTCAGCGACCGATTATATATTTTTAACTTTACAATTGTTTCCTAAACTGGAAACATCTTTTTTATAACAGTAACTGTTCAGAAGTAACTTTTCACCACATCTTTTATTGTCGATGAATTTCATTTTATAGCCTAATTAAAGTCACAGCGACGGCGACGATAACGATAACAAATTGAAACTACAAAAAAATGTAGCAAAATAACGATAATACATACCAAGCACAAACAATTATAGAACATTTAACAACAAGATATGTTTATAAAAATTGATAAGACTAACGAAAGAGGTAGGACTTTAACAGTGATTGGAAAGAAAAGAGTGTTTTAAAAGACATACTTTCTGATGCAAGATTATCACGAAAAAGGGCAAAGGATATGAACGTTTTATCTCCAAAACTGACACTTTGTATCAGGAACATAATTGTTATGTGTTGACATTGGAAAGATTTGTTGAGGTCAGTGTGAGAATTTTGTACATATTAGATAGCTTACGGAAGGCCATTCCAGTTAACAAACGACTGTAGTGATATGATGGGATTTTGGTGGAAAAGTTGAGAGGGTGCAGCAAAGTCCTGGAGTTATTGTAGTCGATATAATTCTCTAAAAGCCTTTAAAGAATGCCATTGTTGTTATGTAGTCAGCTTGATAAGAATGAATGGATAGGTATTTCAGCAGATGATTAGGAAATAATTATATTTCATAACAGATTTCATATTTCAAAGGTGCATATAGCGAGGTTTAGTGATTTGAGAGACTTGGTATGGGGAAAGATGTTTATCAATTCATGGTGTTAAATTATGGAATGAACTAAGATCTAACATAAGTATGTAAGTAAAATCAGGTTTTTTTTAATCTAACTTGAAACATGACATAATTTGTCAATAGAAAAAAACTTGAATATGTCTAATGTTCACACCATTATAAAGTTATACTCTTTTTCTTTTATATCTTCTATATAAAAGTGTGCCAAAACATTCGGTTTTATTTTATTACCAAACCACAAAATTTATTATTTGCAAAATTTGCCGAACAATTTGTACTACCTTTTGATTTAAATGTATAATAAAGTTCAAAGTGCTATGATCGTTTCTGTATATTTCCAACTTATACTTAACAATTTGGAAATTGTTTTCTGGTGGTGAGGGTATACTTTCTAAGCCTTTCGGTCTTCACCGTACCCCCTTTCAACAAATTAACCATTTTACTTACATCTTAGTGCTCACCACTCCAATATTCACTATAAACACGGACTTGATTGTGAGCACTTATCTGATCTAGAAGAATTATTTGCACTAAAAAAATAAAGAGACAGTGTATGGATCACAATTAAAACTAGCGTCAAATCTATTATACCAGGCAACATCTATAAACCCTTTAAGGACTCCACATTCCTCCTCAATTTAGAAGAACTGTTTTTTCATCCTTCCACCCGTCAATGTGACATCATTACTGGAGATGTCAACATTGACCGGAGGAAAGACAGTACTGAGAAAACTAACCTCCTGAATGTCACCAATAATGCTAACATGCAAGATTGCAGTGCGTAATCCGCCTGCTTTATCTCCAGGTTTATAGGCTGAAACTCCATGCTATCTTAGCTAGTACCTTCAAATTTTATACTCACTTGGGGTAGAAGTACCTCCTGTCGACGATAGCTTGTGTGACCACTCATACAAGAACACATCCAGTCCGGCATTGACCAGCGTATTCGCAGTGTGAATAGAAGGAATTTTATGCTCCGCATCTGAGAGACTCTATCGTGAAAGCATGAAGATGCGAGGAATCACAGGAGAGATTTGTAAGACAACCACAACCAAATATGTCGTGATTACTAAATAACGCATATTTTCACTCACATTTCGGTAATATATTAAACTAATCAGATAAGTGCTTATGGGGCGTGTAGTGGCTAGGTCATCATCATCCAATGCAGACCGTCCTAGATCGATTCCCGGTCTAAGTTTTTCTGGCAAAAATCGCCCTAAACCATGGGTGTCCATAGGGTCTAGGTGAGTCTTGAAGTAGGGATATGTAAGGGCTGCTAGTAGATCTCTACCTTAAGTAGTGCTGCCAGGTAGCATCTTAGGCCTTATACTATTCACCATGTATACAAAACCTCTATCACGTATTGATGATTTTGACATCAACTAACAATTATACGCAGATGACACCCAATTATCTTGACAAGCCACCTGACATAGTACACAAAATAAATATAGTACAGAAATGTTTCATTGAAATCCAGAGGTGGACGACAGCTCACAAATTCCAACTCTGTACTGACAAAACGGAAGACTTACTCATCACACCCAAATCAAGACGCAAACCTATTATATCACACTTTCACTTGGAACCGCCACAATACAGCCCACATCATACGTCCTCAACCTCGGTGTGATCTTTAACAAACACCTGACTTTTAAAGAACACATTAACAAAGGCATACAAATGTCATATGAATTTTCGCAACATTTCGTCCGTACGACAATTCCTTACACAAACTGCAACAGAATAACTTATACACCTTTTTTTACATTCAAGTTAGTCTGTAATACACATCACATTAATTTATCACAAACACTAACAAGCAGGCTGCTAATACAGCTGCAAATCTCATCTTCAAAAGTAGGAAATATAAACATGTCATCCAGCTACGACACCAACTTTACTGGCTACCCATTATCAAAAGATCACATTTCAAACTACGACTGCTAACACGCAGAGCATTATACTCTGATGCCTCACAACACATTAAAGATATTATCACGCAAATGATACACACGGTAATCACAAACAATAACCATTGAGCCTTATCACAGCAAGACCAAGGTAATAGCAAGGATTTTCTCTTCAGCCGCAGCACATATCTGGAACACGTTACCACCTCAACTTCGTTCAATCTCACACTCCAACACCTTCAAATCTCTTCTGAACGCATCTTTACATATCATCTTTCAACTCATTCATGAGATCATTGCAGATATTTCGAGATATGCAGTGTTTTTGTAAATACGAGGACTCCAAGAAAGCGAAAATCTAACTCAATATTATACATTGATAAGCTTTGCTATACAAATATCTGGCATTATTATTATTATTAGTTCACAGTAAAATCATAGCTAATTTTATTAAATTTTTGTATTTGACCGGCATATATTATAAATGATATATTCAAGGTGATGTTTCATAGTGATGGGTGAAATTGAGATATTTGTGTAAATAGTCATTTCAATAGTCATTTTAGCAAATTATTAAAATGACTATTAGCATAAAAATCCCGATATAACCTATCATTCCAGAGAGTTGACACCCATTCACACGGTTTTAAACACTAACACATATCGTACATATAGCCCACTTCGCTATATCCGTTATAAGCTGTGATTATTTACAATAAGATAATGGCATGGCATGTAGCGCTAGAGAAATCTAGTGCCCTCCAGGGAGCATCCAAAGCGCAGCTCGTCAACGTGAGAAAGCCTGTAAATACCATATTGTATGACCGCACTATACCTTAGGCACATTACGGTACTTTCAGCTCAAGAATGCTTACATAATGGCTCTACAGGAATCGAATGGAGGCCTTCTGGATTTCAGGTCCAACAATTTTACACGATTCTACTAATTTTTCTTGCAAGTGCAAGGTTAGATTCATTTTTAGAATTTGATCGATTAACCTGTGTATATTTGCAGTTAAACGATATATGATTATACTCACGTCGGAGAAAGAATTAACTTTCCCGGAGGAAGTTTCTTCGGTGCGCCTGTCTGTGTACTCGAACTCAATTATATCTACGTCATCACAACAGAGAACGGTGTATAACGTGAAAAGTCTTATTATGTCTCATTATGGAGTTAGCAGTGTTAATAGTATTCGGTATGATGGTCAATGATTTTTAAGCCATCCTACGTTCAAAGATAAACAAGACTGAACAGTTTATCACATTCGAAAGCAAACGATAATTGTTGTAATTGTCAGTTACGGGGAAGCATGTACCAATTTTGATCCATTCATCAATTTATCGATATAATTAAATTAATTAATATCTCAATGAATAGGCCTATATTTATTTTCACTGCTACCTTGAAAATTTGTTAACCAACGGTAGCTATCAATTTTTTCTTCGCTTACTCTTTTATCTATACTTTTTATACGCACCAGACACGTCGATATCGCTACGAACAACATCATGTTCCACCAACAATTCAAATACCTGACGCCATTGCTTCACACCCATAGACGCTGTATTTAGGCAACATTTCGATATTCAGATAAATTACTACAAGAATTTCATACTAAAATACATATTCTAGGCAAATTGCTGGGAATATTAGCCTGAATATCTCAATACAATTACTGAGTCAAAAGATTGTCCTCCAAAACTGCGATGCGCTACCAAAATCTACAACCATCCCTCTCCTAAATATCAAAATTGACTTATATATAATTATTTTATCTTCTGAATTCAACAAATTAAAATTCCTTGGAGGAGCTTACGATTTTACTCCGTTTTCATTTTAATGTGATGAATTGTATCCTAAGTAGCGAATGTTAATATCGCGTGTTTTAGATTCTCCAACGGCAACGATAGAACCAACAATAATCGATAAACCTTAATAAATCCTTCATATTTTGGCCTATTACTTCCCTTTCTCAATTATAAACATTATCATTACAACCAACAGTGCTCTATTTTCAATAGTCGACCAACGTGCACTTTCCAAATCGGCAAAGCCTTTAGGAATAACAATATTTTGGCAATTTGATGGCGTTCATTTCCATATAAAAAAGTACATGATCATTGAAGACACGTACAGCAAGTATAAGTTTATGGGGCGACGAATGTGACTATATAT
>WURV02216817.1:0-10678 GCA_011762755.2 Epimenia babai
ATTTTAGAGACAGGTTTACTCCAGCAATCGGGGATAAATGACTTGCTGAGGATCACCGCAGAAAAGTCGACTGGTGGCAAGTTTAGAACCTGCGACCTTTCGGTTACGAGTCCGGTGTTCCTACCACTCGACTAACTGCTTCCCCGTATTGTCCCCATGTATTATTATTATTGTAAACAGAAACAAATAGCCAGTACTATAGACAGTTAATCAACCTCAGAGCGCAGCACAATCTAATCATCAAGTACAAAAAATGAAAGTAACATGCAATATACTATCCCGTATGTGGGATCTTGAAAAAATCTGGCTGATGCCTACAAAAACGAAAATATGCATAGGCCAATGAAGCAAAAATTTGTAATTTTATAGAAGTAATGAAGAGCACTGGTATTTGACTCTGTACAGTATTAGATTTTAACCAGTGTCATTCGAAACTTACCAGCGAGCCTGCCATGAAAACCATGAGAAAATGACATAATTGAGAGTTTTGGCACACCTGGCGACTGATTAAGCATAACTGAACTGATCTCCTCTTCACTGTATGTAGCACCCTTCCGCTCATTGGCCTAAATAAGTATGAAATGAATGAAAATGAAATGGAATTTGTTTAAATTACATTTGTTGTGTACTTATTAGCAGAGCTGTCAAGCACACTTTACATGAAACAACAGCCTAAGACTATAATGCAATTACCTAAATTATATAAAATTAACACCTAGCAGTTCAATGATCAATGTTAGATACAATTATGTACATTTACAGTGAGCATGAAATAGATAACAATGTTGAATAATACATTCTAAGTTTAACTCGCCTTAGAAATAAGATGTAAACAAATGCTTTAAAACACAACCATTACATATACAGTTTATTTAATAATGTAAACATATTATCTAGTCTTCAATTAGTCTTGTATAAACTCTATAATTGAAAATTTATATATTTATCAAGCATTATTCTTCACAGAATATAATTCGGTACTGACTAAACTACACACACACACACATCATTCAACAAAAAAAAAAACAACTTGAAAAACTTTATAAAAATTGTTTTTTAAGTTGACTGATGTAGTATGTGTACTAAATAAAACACTAAAAACACTTCAAAATGACGCAATATGACAGTTCACAGTTCAAAACCAAAATTTAATGAAAATACTTGTATATAATGTTTATTATTTTAATTCTGATATTAATTTGTAGGTCATTGTAAAAACTGTCATTCCACATATACACTGGTAGCCTTAAGTTTGGAATCGGTGGTGAAAATTGCAAAATATTTGAATTAAAACGCAAATAGTAATTTTTGGCAGATGTGATATAATTTAGTACCATAACTGTGTAGACAATTCTAAGCTTACAGACATGATATATTTGCGATACATAATTTGTATTTCATGTTCTCCCAAATGACTCATTAGAGAGCAAAGAAGTATAGGTTATTACTCAGTGGCAAAAAAAAAACGATTATATGTGCATGACCAATTATGCCTCTTGGCATCGGCTGTGACACTCAGCTTACATAGGCATTACAAAAAATTGGTATATATAAGTGTGTAGATATTCAAAACTTTGTATCCTTGTTTAGAGGCGATCATGTAGTCTCAAGTGTCTCGGAATATGGTGCCTAAATAATATTCAAATATCTCAATTAAAATTCAACAAGCTCGTGGAATTGATGCCACATTGATGTTTGGTCATAATCATGTCAAAGGGATATCTGACGAGATATTGACTGTAAAATTGTTTAATTTATAGGACAATAGATTTTGGAATATATTTGTAATACTTTTGTAACCATTATATTCTGTTCTATTGATTAAATGTAGTATTTGTAACATGAAAAGTGATATATTCCTACTGATACCAAACTTATGGCCACCAGTGTACATATACGGATATTAATGTTATTCAAATACAATCGTAATTATATTGGTTCAAGAAACTGCCAAACCCTTGTTCATCGACACTGTTTCATCAGACATGCATTTTGTAACAATATTTTCATATTCAGCCGGTAAAGGGTTAACGTTGTTAATATTGCGATATGTATAAAGTACGTTTTGGTTGCAATGGAAAAAATCATACTGCTGAATGGACAGATGCTTCTTGTAAAATTGCCTGTAATCCTATTAATAAGGTGATTTTTTAAACACTATATTCATGCATTATTAAAATTTAATACGTGGGTAATTCAAATTGAATGGAAAGAAGCAACGTACTCGATATCTGAAGAAAACAGCTTTAATGGCATTCTCCACAGCACAGGAACCACACCCAAAAGTCATGACATCTGTGAGACCTTTGGGCGCCACCTTAAGAAGATAATGGTCAATACAGGCGCTCAAAGAGGCAAATATCGACTTTCATTTCAGTTGCTGGCAGCTCGAAATTTTTACAACATGAACTCATGCCTTTGAACCTGGTACTCCAATGCACTACCAAGACCTCTAACGGGAGAAAGGTTCAGTTCGCATGAAAATATACTTATAAAATAATCATAAGTGATAATTGGAAAGAAATGCACAGAAAAAACCTATACTTCTGATGGGACACAAACCCACGACCCCCAGATAACCAGTCTGGTGCTTTCCCATCGGAGGAATAAGTTTTTTCCATGCATTTCTTTCCAACTATTCGTAGAACCACATTGGCTACCCCCTCTAACATCATGTTAATAACTGATAATGTTAAAGTACAAAGTATGCTAATTTAGTTTACTATTAATAAATGTGTAGGCATCTATTTAGCGCATATACAATACTTTCGATGCTCTAATATCGCCCATGAGGGATGTTAAGGATCACTAAATCCGACAGACTGGGGGTCCGTTACTAGTTAGTTGTGTAGAATAATCAATACTTGACATAGGAGACAGCGTGGTTTTTAATAAAGCAGGCAATAAATTTCCCGGTATGAGGTGATAGTATGTGTATGTCCTATAAAACCAATATATACAGATTGTAGCCGCTAAAGGGATATTCCGATGACGGCGAGGATTGCTTGAACCATGGCCTCAGCCATTGGGCGAATGACATCGGAGAAGTAATTTGCGGGAAATGCATTAGCAGAGGATAAGTGGAAATAGGATAAAAATCCATGAACACCACGCAGACGGAGTGTAGCTGCTGCACTGTCTCAAGTGTAATGAGATCTCGTGGAGATTTATTACAGTAGACGGACAGCTTCGGGTTGGGTTATCTATCGCATCCGTCGTTTATATTGAAGGCGCTTGAATATAGAGTATTACATTCACTTTACACTAGACTCGCGAACTTGCATACCATCTGAACTGATCATCATTTTATATTAATTTACTGACAACTACAGCCACAAAAAGGCGGGCAATAGTTACAAGTTAGATTGATGATCTTAAGATCCATTGGTAGGGTGGGTGACCACTGGACTGAAAATCTGGAGATGACATTCAGTGGATGGAGCACTGGACTGATAATCTGAAGATGACATTCAGTGGATGGAGCACTGGACTGATAATCTGGAGATGATATTCAGTGGATGGAGCACTGGACTGATAATCTGAAGATGACATTCAGTGGATGGAGCACTGGACTGATAATCTGAAGATGACATCTAGTGAATGGAGCACTGGACAGATAATCTGCAGATGACATCTAGTGGATGGAGCACTGGACTGATAATCTGGAGATGACATTCAGTAGATGGAGTACTGGACTGATAATCTGAGAATGACATTTAGTGAATGGAGCACTGGACTGATAATCTAAAGATAACATCTAGTGAATGGAGAACTGGACAGATAATCTGCAGATGACATCTAGTGGATGGAGCACTGGACTGATAATCTGAAGATGACATCCAGTGGATAGAGCACTGGACTGATAATCTGAAGATGACATCCAGTGGATGGAGCACTGGACTGTTAATGCGATAAACTGACAATAATGTTCAGTGGGAAGAGCACTGCACCGATTATCTGAAAGTGGGCTTCAGTTGTTAGAGCACTGGTGAGGTAAAGTAATGTTGGGATAATCTGAAGACGAGCTTCAGTGGGAGTACTGAATAACTTGAAGATGTGCTAATTTGCAAAAAGTAGAATGTTTCCTGCTGGACACTTGTTTACTATGTTTCAAATAGCCATTTACAGGTTATTATTCTAAATTTAAGCTAAAAAATAAATGAAATTCATTGAAAGAAAAGGCCATTTAACCCTTAAAGTGCTTGTCCCTACTATAGTTGTGCTAACCTATAGTTATAGTATATAATTAGCACCGTAAGGGTTAACAATACGACACTTTTTGCCCCTTGCTCATTTGTTGCGCATTGTAACGCATGTAACAGCCCTCATGTTGCCCATCCTTAAGTGATACATTACTGGGATAAGACTTGAAGGGACTAACAGTCAGAAGTGTGTCGTTGAGTCGATCGGCCCAGTCTTCTGGCGGGAACATCGCTAGAGCAGGACGATTCACAAAACGCAACTACAACCGATAAATGCCGCGAGTAACAGACAAAAACTTATTGTAAAAAAACTAAACTAAACTAAAACAAAACTAAACAAAATAAACATTTTCAAACTAAAAAATATACATTTTCTGAGACAAGCATGTTAGACATGGCACGATACACTGGCAAAAGAACAATTTCCTTAAGCAATTTAAGCAGTTTCAGGCATATGCAGTCTGTACACGGTAATTCTCTTTCTTCCTTGGAAATGTTTCATCTGTAATTTGGCATGGGTTTTGATACTGGCAATATAATGATAAATATATAAGTCTTTACACACTCACTATAGTTATAAATGCGTAAATCTTTATATACTCCCACTAGAATTTTAAATATGTCACTATTTACATAGCTACTATACTTATTAATATGTAAGTCTTTACACTCCCACTATAATTTAAAATATGCGAGTGTTAATGCTGCCACTATAATTATAAATAATTAAGCGTTTACAGTGCCACATGAAAAGTTATTGCTCACATATAATTGCATTACCACTGTGGTATCGAAAATGCACAGAAAATGGCGGAAAATGTGATAATCTAATGGAAATCCCAGAAGTACATGAGTACAAATTCATTTAATGCTATAATCAACTCACAGCGCTAGTGCGACCCTGAGCTACTGCCAATAAGCGTGGATGGCTGTATCCTGTAACACAGCATACCATACAGTACTGTAAAACCTCCGTAAGACGGTGTGGCTACTGTATATATAAACATATGAGAAACATCTTTGGATACATTGGTGGGTACTTTATTCATAATAAGTCATTATTTATTCACATTTATGCCGAATTTGTTAAGATGCGAGTCGAAAGTATATGGATTTTATTTGATAAAGCCAGCATGTCTCAATCAATGTCTACACCCATGATAAAGGCACCCCACATTAATTTTTAAATGATCAAAATGGCCACCATGAATGATCTCAAAATGGCCACCATGAATGATCTGAATGACAAAACCGATGTGGAAACCTCCTAGGTATTATTGTGGCCAGTTATAATGTGGCTAAAACATTTTCACAACACAATAATTACATATAGCTCTGTAAAAATAATATTTCATCTTCGGAAAATTATATATAAGTTAGTAGTATAAAGAAAATTCTCAGAAGTGTGTCCTCCATAGTGGGAGATTTGGAATTATATGTAAGATATTATATGTATCGGAAATTGTGAAAATATCGCAATATGTCATAAAATTTGTGTTAATATTAGTCTAGCCTTCTTAGTTATTAGTTTAGGGATCTCATTAGTGTTCTAGTGATAGTGTTTTAGTGTTTATTCTGACGATGCTTAGGCCATATCAATGTTTTTCGATAGTGTATTTATTGATGTCGAGTGTGATAGCAACGCTATGAAAGCACTTTAAATCAAATACATTCGATTATATAAATGTCTATTGTAACAATTTAATGCTGTGTCTAATGAAAGTACTACAGCCATCAGGGGGTGGTTTGTTACAAGAATTGTTCAGTTAACGCTCGTCAGTGATACTATTAAATTTCAAATTGTTATTTACATCATTTTCTGTCATCTCCACTAATTGTGTATAATTAATAGTATAAGTAGTAGTAAAAAGTATAAGCACGTAAACAAAAACTATAATGTATGTAGTTATGATCATTGTTTAAAATGATAAGAGCAGGTACCCATGTCAGTTAGTGCAAAAAATTCAATACCGCGATGTGCCAGCTAAATTTTCATCTAAAAAATGCAAATACAAACAGCGAATTGATATTAAATATTTGCTGCTGAGCTGCTGTGTCAACATTCGCATATTATAATGAAAATAATCAAGATAATCCATTTTAGTGTTGATTGTTTAATGCAATTTAATTTACAGCAGGTGCCATCTGCAGATTACAGACAATAGATTCAACAAGCATCCTGTGCAGCTGGTATAGATATATAAGCATACTGTATAAAGCCAAATAAATATGCACAAAAATGCAATTTACATAATTATGTAATACATAAAAATATATATTTGTGTGTGTTGGTGTGCGTGTGCATGAGTGCGTGCGTGCGTGAGTGCGTGCGTGAGTGCGTGCGCGGGCGGGCGTGCGTATTCTGCCAACTTAATGCAGTATGCAAAAAGCAATGCTATAAATCACGTAATACAGACGCTTTGGTAGAGCAGGGCAAATTTGAATGTTAAAGATATTAGGTCAGAGATGGTGAAGTATGGAGCAACAGAAGCAGCTGAATTGTGAATTAAGAGAATGTTTTTTAATTCTGCATTTCATATATGTTACGTACGTAAGTATCGTTCGATACACAAGTATTGTTTATAGCATGTAACTATGGCATGCCTTGGAGATGAAGTAATGGTTAGTAATATTTGGGTGTGATTGAAATGGTGTTTTGATCAGGCGGGCAGTTGGTTAATACGATAAGAATCATTTTGATGAATGATGAATGATGAAGATAAAATTTGAGGTTCGGAATTACATACCGAGTGGTAGAGACGCGATCTGCATGAAGACATCGAGGAGTAAATTTCCATCAACATCCATGATAAAGTTACCGAGGCTGTTTTCATAGTCACCGAACATTTTCATTGCACCACCTTGCTGAAATCATGAACACTAGCATAATAAAGTCATTTCGATATCTGTTGCATAATGGGTTTAGGGTTTCGTCGCCCCTGGTTACTGTTACCAAACTAACCCGAACACAGCGAAAATGATATTACCCGATATGTCAATGATTTAGTATCAAAAATGGAAAACTGAGAAGACTGGAGTACTGAAGAAACGGTTGAAAGTAACGTTAACTGTAGCGGCATAAGGTGACGTTGCTTGGTTTGAAAAATAATTCATAGTCATGATTCAAAAAGCAAGGGGATAGCTATGCCATAAGGGAGGGAGATGTCTCACGATGTACAGGTTGCCAGGACAACTAACCTGCTTCATTCATCTTCCCAATCATATGCCAACTGACATGACAAATGATGGATGCATCGAAATCATTCGTTAGCCATAGCTTTTCCATTGCTTTTCCATTGCTTTTCCGATCAGATTCTTTTAATAGGATAGCTTAACTGGTAGAGTGGACAAATACACAAATGGCTTTGGCTTCAGACTCGCCCAATCAGCAATAAATTTGAGTTATACAGACACCTTGCCAAAGCTACAAATGTGCCATGTACTAAATGGGAATGCAAAATCCAGGCTATTAGGTCAACAGGTAAGATGAAAATTCTTCGCCTATATAAGGAGTTTTACGTTTGCACAGCACAAAATGGCCGTCAGTACGCCCCATCGTAATATATTGCAAGCAATTTTGTACGGCATTATAAATATAGCGAACTTAACTCAACGGGTAAAATTGATTAGTGTAGCATATAAGATCCTATGTTATAAATCATAAACACGCGAGGACGAAGTCTACAGATGTCAGATTGAAGCACTGATTTTTATACGCAATTTGTGTAACGCAAATCATGGACATTGCAATATCTAAATAATTATCATTTAATCTCTAATGATAAATTACCATTCATTAATACAATAAGCCAGAAATTCGGTCAACATTCTATTTATAAAGTACAATTTTTATCGGCAGTGCACACATCATTTCATATGACATATCAAAGGTGAACAAATACATATGTGCTAAAATGTGCATAGTTATTCCCACAAATGACACACATATGAGTGGATGATGTTAATGACAGAAATTAATAATGAGAAAATAGAGAACAATAAATTTAAAAAGTAACAACACTGTAAATAAATTGATTAATAAAAATCAATTTAAAAGGCAAATGATAAGTAAACTATAAGTAATAAGTAAAATAAGTTGATTAAAAACTAATCAGAAACATTTTAAGAGAGTACAAATAAATTACGGATTTATGTAATATAAACATGTATAGCCAACCTGACATTGGTTCGTTTTATCGTACAACTTTTTCGTGTTAGGACCAGGGAATTCTGTTTTCATGCTCGGTTTGTCTGGCTGACCTGCGACTAATGTACTCATCCTGCGCAGCCCTTCAAAATCAGCGAATCGAGTGAAATATAAAACGTGTGGCAAGAGTATATATGAATCTCAAACATCATCCAATCTACAGATATGCCCTAAGATCACTATTATGTTCTTATTATTTCCTTGTGTTTTACTGTACAATTTTTTTTCTATCTTGTTCAAAGTAACAATGTAATCAGTGATGTATATATTGTATTGAATAAAACGTTTTGAATTGAATTGAATTGAATTGAATAATCGGCGTAATTTTAGCAATGGTCAGTAATGATCAGATACGTTACCGTCGAAACATGCCCTTTACAAATTTCCCCTCTACGAAATGGTCCCTGACTGAAATACATACCCTCTTGTAAAACCACTCTGAGACCAAAACACCCCCTTACCAAAACTCCCTCACAAAAAATACTCAATACAAAACAAGATCTTAACAAAATGCCCCACATGAAATAGTTCTTTCCAAAGTGGCACATGCAACCTATCCCCTTACAAAAATGCTCCATATAAAACATTCCGTTATTAATATGTCCCCATGTTAATTATTGCTATTACTGAAACATCCTGTATTAACCAAGACCATATTAGGTGTGTTTGTGGGCAAAAAGCGTTGTGCTTGGATCTTTAGAATTTAACCTGGATAAACCTTGATTAATTTCCGGCCTATCTAGTTCACTTCCTGTATCATTCTTGGGGTAAAAAGCGCCTTATAGCCCGTCTGCCCATAGGGGTCTGGGATGCTTGGTTAGGTGTGGTAATATAAAGGCTTTTTATCTAACGTAACTATGTTTCGGATACTCTCTGAATGGCCTTTATGAAGCTTATCTCTGCGTTATTTCATCATCTCATTGTAGATATCATGCTCATCAACTTTGCTGATACTTTTCATATATTTTTGGGACACAACCAACAAACTGTCCCAATGTAATAAGAATATTTTTAGACTAGTATGACAAGTGTTACTTAGTGTTGAATGAGTTTACTTATACTAATTACGTTGTAATTTCGGGTTAGTAATTATAATTCAGTAATGAATTAGTAGGACTAAAGGTTATGGATATTTATTGATATTCCAAGTAAGTCAAAAAGCTGTAATTCACGAGTGATAGAACTAAAGTAACTAAACTTTATATTATAAAATAACATAAATCATCAGAATTTTATGTATAAAATCGTGATAATATACTGCTTCTCTTTATATTTCATCATACATACTTACCAGAATTGTGGCCATGGTTTTAATTTCTATAACACGCGTAATTTAAGACCACTATTTATACCAGAAAAACTTTGCGTTTGAACAAGTTCATTCATGAATCGTGAATATTGCAGACACTTTTAAAATTGTTGTTCTACAGGTGTTCTCTCCCTTGAAATAAGGGTAAGTGCGGTATTTCAACTACTCCAAAGTTTTTTCATCTCGTTTATATAGCGTCTGGCTATGTAAAATTATTAAAATGATTCGTTTAGTTATCCAGTTAGCGTAATTGTAAAAACGCTTTACTGCTTTATACTGTGAATTCATCGAATGATACTCAGTATCATGCCTGTGGCCTTTTCGGGCAGAAAACACCTTAAAATCCGGTGCTCAATGGGGTCTGAACCGCCCTTGCAATGTGGTTCTCTAAATGCTTCTCCGCTTTGACATGGCTGTGCTTCAGGCGCACTATGAATTATCTCTATGTGGTCATTCCATAGCATAGCAAATAACTATTAACTATCGTAGACTTAGAGTGGTGTGCGACATATCTTGCCCGTCTAAGGCGTTTGGAACCTAGTGGCGCGAATAGAAAGTCGGTATGATTTTCACATTAGGTGTTTTCCTCCGCCCCTTATTAATGAAGTCAATCAATTTGCGGTGTTACATTACCTATATAGGCTAGCTTTGTGAATGGCCAATTATCCCATTGAGCCGTTGTCCTGGTAATTAAGCCTTTCCTTAATTAACTAGCACCGCGAACGGGGTGGCTCACTGGAAACCAGAAGGTTGAAGGTTCGAATCCGGCATTGCCATGGTGTTTTTTCCGGTGTATTCTTGTCCAAGGTACTTTATCCCGATTGCTTTGGTCGACTTAGCCATAACTAAGTACCGGTGAAATTTCTTTGTCCCAACGCAAATTTATATATGTTACAGTAAATGTACAATTTCAGTAAATGTGCATATTTCCTGATTCATTTCAGGAAACTTGCATATTTC
>WURV02216828.1:0-25604 GCA_011762755.2 Epimenia babai
CTCTCTCCAGACATGTATAAATCACTAAATTGACAAATTGCGACTTTAGACTGATTTTGACATGGTGGGTCTCATATACTGCTGTGGAGGAACGTTGTACCCAGCAAATGCATAAGCCTACCATTGCCTCAGTATACGTTTTCCTTCTGGAGTGACTTTCCTTCTGAGATGACTGACTTTCAGCTCATCACTCGACACCGTTCTGGCAGTTACTGTTTTGATCGTCTCATATGACAGTATATGCAATAGGTGCAAGCAATACAATCCCGGAGTAAAGCATTGTCTACTGTACTAAACATTTTGACGACAGGTTCCATCAGCAGACGTATCAAAACAAGTCGTAAGTTGGAGCTGGAGGTCAAAAATAGTTTGCTGTATAACTCACAACAGCCCGAAATCACACTCGCAACAATCACACAACGACGTACACCTGACGTATCGTAACATACTCGATACAGACCGATAATGCGGTACACATGCCATGACACCAGATGACTGACCATAGAGTAACAATATTTGAAAAGGTGCACGTTTGCTTTCATAATGCATTAGGCAAAATAACTGACGGCTTGTACAAAGCGGAGTTCTTTTTCTCAGATAAATGAACACCAAAACAATACGCCAAGAGCAGTGTCATGCCCCCTCCCCCTTTAGATATCAGCATATGGACACTACTGCCCGATGACCAATAATTCAACAAAGTCGAGTGAACATTGACCATGTGAGAGGATTCAACAATTCACAAATCAACTACCTCATCAACTTGATGATAAAAATGTATTACTACAACTGATTCAATGAATTTAAATATCAGAGAGACACATCAATCAAGCCATACAGTAACATCAATAATATTGACATCATATATCATGCCGTACAGAGTAATACCTGTTTTTTCAGTAATACATTAGGCCTTAGGAGCTTAGTTTTTCAATAATCAACATTCACTAATAGGATGAAATATAGGCTTACATACACGTTAAATCTATTATAAGCTGGTTTTTTATTTAAGGCTGTCCTACATTAGACCGATATTGAAATGAAATGGAATGAAATTTCTGATTAAAATTTCCTTATTAGCCTGGCTGTAAAACAAGATTTACATGAATAAGAACTGAACTGCCTAAAATTGTAAGGTAATCCTTAATCTATTAAGTTTAAGTTATCTGCAATTATTTACATAAAGAGTACGGTAATCATATTATGGAGAGCAACTTTAGCCACAATAGAGAAAGATATTGACAAAATTTGTTGACAAACGGATGTAAATTAGAAATATAAAATTTAATGCAGTAAATAGCATACATAATATCTATGGTGGTGGAAATGCAAGACCAACAGTTTGCCTCTTTTGGGGTTGTACAAAAAGAGATAGGTAAGAATTTCTTGTTGTCGAAATTGATAGTGAGTAATTGTTTTGAGTTTACTTATAAAATGGCTAACAGTTCATTATGTCACTCTCTCACCACTTGAAGAAACTCACGTATCACTGAAAATCAATGCTCACTCTATTGGTGGCCACTGTAAATATATTGAGGATAATCACTAATCAGTCAACACTACATTCTCGGCCATGTTTGTCCATATTACTCAATGATATTTCGAATCGTTGTCAGGTGTACACAGTATGTACAGACTAGCTACGTTAGCGTACACTATCAGAAGGAGTTGCTTTGTCTAAAAAATTTACTGATCAACTTTTATGCTATGAGTCAGCAGTACTTATATGCCTGTCAGGCATTAACTAGTGCGTATTATATGAGTAAGCAGTCAGCAATTATAATAAAAACTAGTTATGCATAAAATCATCATCTTGAGGAAAGGATATTGTTTTTATATCGAATCAAACGACAAGGTAGATGTTAACTAGCAATAGATAGAACACAAACCTGCGAAAAAATGTTTAGAAAAAACGTTAGCCTCTTAAGATGACTGAAATTAACAAATATGTAGAGATGTTAGACTGTATGAAAAGCATTACGGTACTTTACTTTCTGTTTACTACAGCATAGTGAGGGGAGATCTTTAAATCAACTCAATTAAAATGATAAAGTGTATAGGAGATTTATAGCGAAGACAGATCAAAGTCAAATATAAATATGGCTCGTGATGTTAAGATTTAAGTAAATCGTGATATACGGGTCGCCCCCAAGGGAGTGACAAGATTGCACTAACTGTCATGTAGCCAAATGTGGGGCGTATTAGATCAATCAATTAATATATAATATGTAATCCTCATTCCAGTCATTCATTAGAATAAATGATTTATAATTGATTTAAGGGCACAGTAAATTGCAGATTTGATTTTTAAAAATTGCATACGCTGTACCTGTAATGTTACAGGTAAAAATGACCAATGCAACTCTTCTAAATTAGCTGCCATAACTTGAGGTATGGCAAACTTCTTCTTAAATTCTAGTACTTAATTAATTAATGAAGTTTTCTACAGCAGAGAGAGCAATGGGGTAAATTTCGGGCACTGAATTCACAACCGAAAAATTGGTATAATTCAGCACTGATGTCATAATTATTGAATAAATGTATATTATTGAATAACTTTGTATCAGTTTTGAAACTTCAGTAAAAAATTCTAGTTAAATTTCATTTGATATATATATTTTTTCTCGTTATTTTAAAAGGTAACCCCCAATTATTTATGACTGAACAGTATAAATATATTTGAAATATACACAGTATCTGAAAAATATTTATGTAACTATATTTTTCATATCTTTTAACTAATGAATCAGATCTGATGATGAAAGCCAAGCAGCAATAAATGATGACAGAGATAGAACTCTATGAAATACGGACCTCATCCTATAGCAACCTGTAATATAATATCACCCATCAAATATATCATAATTCTTGTAATGCATAATTCATATTGCATTTTTATAGCAGAAAAAAAATTCCCGGATTGAGAATGGAGGACTGCCTATGTGAATACCCGTATGATGTCTGACAGTAGTAACGAAGGGCGATATATATAATAAGGAAAAAACCAGACAGATTCAATCACAATAAAAGCTTACGGAGCTAACTTACCGTAGTGCGATTTATC
The DNA here is from genome assembly GCA_011762755.2 of Epimenia babai. Lineage (NCBI taxonomy): Eukaryota > Metazoa > Mollusca > Solenogastres > Cavibelonia > Epimeniidae > Epimenia > Epimenia babai. The sequence continues at coordinate 3,065 of WURV02216828.1, forward strand.
TCGCAACGATATGAAAATGTTAGTGTTCAAGTAGGCATTGATGATTTTTATGTTCTTTCAATATTATATTTATATAACCACTCTAATGATGAGAACTACCACATATCACAAGAACCCCTGGACAACTTATATATTTTGATATATATATAATATATTCTATTTAGATATATAGGATATAATATATTCGAAATAAAATGTATTTCACCAACTGTTAAAATGCAGAAATGCCTCAGATAATCTGGTAATACAGAATACGGTATCATACCATTTCACGATATGGTTAGTTGATAGATATTATCATGGTGAATATGATTTCTATGTGGATTTTTTTAGCACAGACTTTGGGCAAACAAATTACATATAATGGCAAAAATATCCGTTTATATTCACAAAAAAAATAGTAAATAGTTACACAATAAAGTAGTCACCAAAATCACTGGATGTCATGCTTGCACTTTTAGCGGGATAACTACGAAGAATCCTGCAATTCTATATCCCACAAGGCACGTACACACGCTCACCCCACACCGGTGTGTCGATCAGTTTATAGAAACGATTCGTGTGTTTTTCAGAATTTGCAACCGTGTGTCGTTTGTAACGAACTTTCTGCTGTTTGTTTTCGTGACATGTTCGACAAATACACTCGGGTCGTGAGAGATGTGATGGTGCTTTGGTCATTGTACCGCGTGCTATGTTGAACGAAGTCAGGAATCCATAGATGATCAATGAGTGACTATGTAAGTATGTTTAACGCGACTATGAGGGTGGCTTAATGGCATTACCATACAGCAATAACGATTTTTTTACTATTTTTATGGTATTAAAAACAACAGAATTTTGCAGACGACCGTCAATGTCGTACAGAAATAAATCCATATAGCTTTCATAAGTGTGAATTTTATTTTTTTCTAAATTCATTTTCATTTTCACAATTCTCATTATTATAATTTTCATTATTATACTCATTAGTATCATAATGAAAGTAAAATTATCAAATTCATCCCTAATACTGTTAGTATAAATATATTACGCTATATATAATGATAATATACAGTAGTCCAATTAGCGGCCATAATAATAGGTAATATTAACCAGGATGTACAAGCCTAATTTCTTGTGCATATAGGCCTAATCCATGACAACTTTTTTATGATATATTATCCAATAATATATCATGTGCGTTATAAGTTGCTACGGATTATTTACATTACACAGCAATACATCACTGTTAATCTTAATCTCAGTTCTCAGTCAGTCAGGTAAATGATTTAAAATCGCATGTAGACTTTCACGCAACTTGAAGTTAAATAATTGATTAGTATAGCCCACGAAAGCTTTCCATTTTAATTAAATAGTTAACCAGAAATCGACGGTCAAACAATTCTTCGCCGCTACCGGAAGATCGCCAGCCAGGGTGGCGCATTGGGCATTAGTTGCGTGCGTAAATTATTGGGCTTTATCTACAATCTAATCCGGCGCCATTACATAAGCTATCAGTTATCGTCGTCAAACTTATCTTCCTCGTCAAACCTGCCAAGAAAAGCAGACTTGACGTCTGACTATGCCCGAGGGGGGCGCTAATCCCCCTGTACAACACTGGGCGACAAGAGATTCTGTACTCTGGGATCCGACATCGTTGGCGACATAGCCTGGAGTAAGATAGTAGTGGCGTATTCTATGTATTTAATATTATTTATTTACTTTATATATTTAAATTACTGCAGTAATTTGCGTAGGGCCTAAAACTATCGAACAAGTCTTCTATAACGGTACTTGGTCTACAACTACAGCTACGGGTTTAACGTCAGACAATTTTTTACTTTTTAATTTGTTCATCACTAACTGCTCCGTGCATTATCCTCACATTTATCCTCATCCACTCAAAATAATTTACGTATTGTGTGTGGTAGGCGATCTCTGTGCTCGTCTAGTGGGTAGAATACGAGACCGCTGTCGCGCGATTGAGTTCCATTGGTGGCATATAGGCCTACATTTTTCTGTGTAGTTCTATGTAACTAAGAAATTTGTGCAAGGCTTAGCAAATAGTGTGGCTTCGGCTAATCCTGCAGCTGCATTAGAAGAGGGATATGTGAGATGCCGCAGTACTGTGACACGGATATTGGGCCGCGTGCTTGTCGTCAAGTTACACCGTAATCGCAAGAGATGGAACGATATAAGCCATATCGAGATCGCTCCGTTATATACCGGCATAAGGTAAACGTCGCACACCGCCGCTACGCCACGAGAATGGGAATACAACGTCGGTTTATCTACATTATACAAAGCGTTTAGGCATATCAAAAATGTAATTCATTACCTTCTATCGTACGAAGTTTGTGGTAAGATATTGATAATATAATGATTCACTGAACCTATGCTCTTGCGAGTAATTCAAAATTATTAAGATATCCGTTATTACCAAGGGATGCAAAAACTATCCAATCAAACATATTGTATTAAAGTTCAAAGCATCGTACTTTTCCTAATATTTTCAGTCAATTATATGAAAGCTTTAAACAAAATTATGAAATGTAGTTTCTCATAAGCAAATACAATGCAATTTCCCTGCCACATGAAATCTTTATTTTCAGGTTATTGTCTGTCTTATTACTGCCTGGCATAGCTCACATATTATAATTTTCCTTGCCATGTAAATAGGCTACATTGTCCTGATACATATACAGGTTAATGACATGCGATTCTGATCTACTCGTGGCTATTAGTAGGACCTAGGAAAATTTAATTGGGCAGCTACTTTTGGCTAATATACTAAACATTAATACTGAATTAGTTTATGTGTTTTGATGGACAATATACTAAACTGTAATACTTCAATAGTTTATGTGTTTTAATGTTTATTGAATTTATTGAAACAAAAATTATGGATTGAACAACGTACGCAGTACGCCATGATGAGGCAATCTATCACAAAATTCTAAAATTAGCCCGCCTATCTAAACTTGATATCGAACGTCTGTCGGTACTCCACACAGTAGGAATGCTACGGTTATTTATGTAATGTGTGTATCTTATCTAATTAAGGGTCTAATCATGATGGCTGCCAGAAACAGGTTGACGGCCAGGCTTTGTGGCGCTCGCTACACATCAAGCTGTCCGAGATGAGGTGCTACCACATTTATCGTCCTTAACGTTCTGTCTCGTATAGAGATCCTATAAAAAATGTTTTTATAGGATCTCTAGTCTCGTATAATAGTAAGTGATGGGCGTAATAATGACAAAGTAAGTTAAAAAATACAACGACCGTCGTGTTATGGTTTTACTTTCTATGTAAAATACGCGTAGATATATGGTTACGGTTAGTAAAACAATACAAATGGAATAATGGTTGTAACTCAGAGGACTTGTATTAATAGCCAGTCCATACCCGTGTACAGGCAGTAAGATAGAAAACAAATATTTTTAACACAGAAAAACCTCCATAACGTATGACACCCAAAGAGATGTTGAAATGTCCACAGTTGTTCTCTTAAGGAGCTAATTTTAATACCTGGAATGTGCACGCGAAGATTTGCATCACACAACTACGGAACCACGAACAGTACAAGAAGTAGACAAACGGCCGGCAATCAACCGTGGTTCAAGTGGTCATTGTGAGCTTATAACGATCATACAATCACTTAGACCGAGTGTGTTGAACCTTCACATTGGAAAGAGGGCTCGTCACCGAGTTAAGTGTCTATTGAACGATTGAATCACGAGTCGCGACTCGCGAGTGCGGAAGACGGATAACGGTAGGAGAATGATTTTACTCTTGCTAAAAATTTCCGGAATCGTAACGTCGTCAATAGACGACCATTATTCGATCATAGCATCGATTAGAAAGAAATACCCGTGTGTTTTCGCGTAAAAACTTTTTGCTAAGCATAAATAGAATTTTTACCCGCGGTATTACATATAGGCTTATACCTCTAATTAAGTTATCTACCAATGCCATTATTAGATGTCGTAATATATACGCTAGAAGTTTTACGTCCTACAAAATAAAGTCAGTAAATTTGAAATATTAGGTTACACGAGTTCAAATCATCTTATAAGATTGAGGTTGACGAGCCGCGAGAGTCTAATTGGTAGTAAATAGACATAGAAGGCGACAACTTCTATATAGAGTAGCTTTCGCTTGAACAGTATGCTTCATCAGGTGATAACAGCAGAAAAAAACGCACAACTGTCCAATAAGAATGCGAAAAAAAACGACAAAAGAGTCCAAAACAATGTACACTACTTGATACTAACAATATAACAGGTAAAATTATAATTGTAGCCACAAAGCGTGTTGGCGTTTTAGAGTGATTAAAGAGTTTGCTTACGCACTTACCACGAATGAATCTTGATAGGATGAGGTGTATCAATATCAGAACGATAAAATATCCCTTCATGATGTGCTGCAAGGTGTACTGCCAACCGCTTCCAACCTGCGACGTCGGAAACTAAAACACTTTGGTCTGTGCAACAGGTGTGTCAGTAGGTAAACGTTGATCAATAGGCGATGTAGTAGCGGGTAGAGCAGGTGTAGGCTTTGTGGATGACTGGTACGTGATCTATCCAGGTGGTAAGCAGTAATCCAGTATAGCGACAATGGTATCGCAGAAATTCTCAGTGACCATGTCCAACTTCTCGTCGGTACCGCGCTTTTACGTAGTCTGCGGTGCTGCGCAACATACAATACGACATTACATATCACTTTACGTTCAAAGTTTTGATTGGCTATCGCTGGGACGCAGTCGCGACTAGAGTCATCGCTACGGTACGAAGCGCTGAGCGCACGGTACATAAAGCAGTCGATCGACCATGGGCGATAACTGCGTCCCTCTAACCTCAGTGGCAATGTCAATCAATCACTTTCCAGCCAATTGAGAGCGACATAGATGTAATGGGGTGGGTCGACTGGCTATCGGAGGATAATGAATTTATTTAGATCGTACACTATGCGGAGACTACAGATATCGATTAAGATATTAAGCTTCTGTATACTCTAGACAAGAAAGTTTTATTGGAGATACAAATTGCGTATATTGCGAAATAGATTACGTATGTTGTGACATCACCTACGTATACTAGAAAACGACTACCACATAATAAATATATATAACAGCCATTGAGGTTATAAGGTTTTAATAACACCACATTATATAACAAAGTCAAGCTAACACAACGAACTAGAACCAAGATATTTAATATATAATTTTATTCGCTCTTGTCATTTCACCGGATAAATATCTCGTCTCCATATGTTGATTAAGATTTTAACCGCGCAGTTTGCGGCGCTCTGGAATAGGTGGGAAAGTATGTTTTATTCACTCGGCAGAAGGTACCCCGATAAAAGGTTGGCCGGCGACAGTATAAAACTTTAAAACACGGACTACAATTATAATTCATGGTTATATTAATGTCATAGCGCGCTAATTTAGCTTTTTATACTATATTCAATTTCCAAAATGATATGCAAAATATATTATTATAAAATTCTTGCGCAATGTTTATCACAGAGCGACCACCTGTAAATAGCCTCGCCTACGTACATAAGTTAATTTCCTTTCGGCGGCGAGTGTGAATAACGAAATTAACGAAAGGGGTATAAAATAATACCTTCATACAGTGTATAGGAACCAATATTTTTGGGAACAGTAGATAGATTATATGGTCTTGGCTGGCGTTCTGATATAGAATACAAGAAAATCTCGAAATCGTGCGTAATTTTTACCGAGGCGAGCGATCTCTGTTGATCACCACCCAACGCGCTAACTCCACCCTCCCCTGTATGAGGTGTGTAAAATAGCAATCGCCTTTGTAGTTTCAGCTTAATATTAAGAATCGTGATTTTATAATCATAAGCAACTTCCGAAATCCTCGTTTTTCAGAGTATTTAGCGGATAGCCTTACGTATATATGACAGAATAAACAACGCACACACGTGCAAACCGCGGCGTCAATCATCTGCGCTTGTAAAACAACCGACGTTGTTTACTCTTGGAGACCATTAGACGCAGCTGTTTGTTTGTCGATCTATTACACGAGTTATTGGGCACATTAATTTTCCTTTAACGCCGGCAATAATACATACATACAACATTTTCTATTCATGCTCCGGTATTGAGAGTTTCCGTTGCAACTTATCGCTCGTCGACATGATACCAAAATTGTTGTTAAAAGAATAACTTGTTAAATAAGCCATAAAACCACTCCCCGATAAAGAATTAGCTAGATTTAAGAAATGTCGTTTGCCATTAAACCCCATAAGTCTATCTTAATATGGAAAAAATGACAACTGAACTGAATAAAGAGAACTTTTTATCATTTAGGCTTACTGTGTCTATCAGTTATCATGCATGAAGATGTCAATGCCGCATCACCTAATCCCATAAAAAAACTAAATACGAGATTTTAAAAGCTAAACATGACCTTTCGTATGTAAAGTATAAAATACTTCTTCTAGCGATTTATTATCTATGCCCATTGTCCAATAAAGTATTATATCATTCTGACGAATGTCGTGAAGCGGCTACACAGCATGAGATCAAGTTTACTGTGTCTGCGGCGACTATCTGGTTCCTATTATGGCGGTAGTGCGCGGCGGCGATTTTGATTAAATAGAAAAGTGGGCTGCGTCGACAGATCGTTTTACTGATCGATAGTCTTCCGTTTCACGATCGGATCGATACTCACTAGTTAGCTAAACAACATGCGACACCACTGTCGATATGAGTCTTTTAATCTTCCAGACTAAATATGGGTAGTTGTGTGTGTGTGTGGTCGCAGTCAATCCACGACCGAGCAATCACCGGACGTCAAATGTTTTAAAATTACTTTGTAGTTACACGTATTTATTGGTCAATAAGCATGTGCAGAGAGTCAATCTAGAGAAGAGACTCCATCAGCCCGAGATATCGGTCGGTGAGCCGCCGCCGATCGTCACGCTGTCGTTAACACGTGTCGCCCCGAGCGTAACTCTTTAAACAATTTATATTCCCTATTATGCCGCTGTCTATTCCATAACGCTAATCCCCTAACTGATAAAATACATTAGACAAAATGTCGGCAGACTAAAAATATTAGTGTACATCCACTCTGTCGCTATTCATAACAATGGTAATGGCGTAGGCTGTCAGTATAGTTACCTATTGTGAAATTTAGGCACAGACCAGATAAAATTAAAATTATTGGATACAAGTGCACTTGTTAGACTAATAGGCAAACGCGCATAGACTGGTACTTAAAGATTCACGGAAACAAAATAAGCCGAAAAATCAGGGGCCGTGTAAAGGAAAACGGCAGATATTTTATTGTAAATACGAGCTAACATAGTAGTATATTTTTGCCACAGGGATATTTTAGTGGAACAACGCTTTATGGCCATGCTGTTATATCAAATTTTAAGAGAGACATAAAACAGTCGTTATAAAAACAAGTTCCCAATCTTAAGTCGTGATTCATGTAAGCTGTTGAACTATCAATTAGTTCAACGTCATCACAATAGACAACGACGGCCCCGGACGTGAATCAAATATTCCTGCACTTTGAATCTCTGAGATGGCCAGATATGAGGTGTTATCGCCGGTAACCAGGCGTGCGTCATCGTGGGGCAATTCCCGTGGACGTTTATAATTCAGAAACCAGTCACAAGAAAAACCCAACAAGCGATAATTGCTAGTACCACTGTATAATTAGAGCGATAAATCTACAAAGACTCGTTCTGCATCACCCATTATCGAGATTAACAGAATAAGGCATCTTACGGTTTATCTTCTCTTTCGTCACGTGGTCACAATTAACGACCTCGAAAGAAATTAGGCAACGCCTTTCAAGTAAACGAATAGCAGATAATACTATACCGCAATCTTTCATTATTGCTGAAATACAATCAACAATGGAAAAGTTAAGGTCATACATTCATTCGCAAGCATACCCAACATCCCTAAATACGCTGCGGGCGATCCTGTGAGCGCTCGTGATGGGCTTTCGAAACGACTAATAAGTGACCCATTTTACTACAAGAAAACCGTCTTTGCGTTAAAATAATTACACCGATTGGCATTATCTGAACTTTTATGAGCGCATGAGCCTTATAGCGTAGAAAAGATTCTTTTACCTTTTGCAGCAATACTATAGACCGCGCATGTGGTAGTGCCACAATGCATACCTCAGATACAGATCGAACATATCGCAATGTCCTCTCCGGCGATGTCCCCAGCTTCCGGCTACAATCAAGTCAGTGATTACATCTAAATAAATGCATTGTAACATGTACGCCGCCATACTTTTTCTGGTATAACCGTAACATTTACACTGGTGTTCGGGCATCACGGCTGTTTGGGTTACGTTCAGGACAGTCCACATGAAGACAGTAAGTAAATGAATATATTATGGATTCAGGAGGCTGTTCGAGTTTGCAATTAGTATCCACTTTATCGATTAGTGCTGCTATAATGTACATATTGTAAATTATTGATGAACAACAGGCAATACTGGCTGGAGTGCGCTGGCTGCGCGAACACGCACGGGAAGTTATGTTAATCCGAGTCCTACGGGATATGCCCTGGGTTGAACGCGCATCTCAACAATATGTATGTAAAAAAAGTAAATTAGGCATTTACATCTCGCACTTTGAAGCCGCTCGCGCAGCTTGGTAAATGACGGTTTGCGAGGACTGAGAGGGGGGGGGGGGGTTGGCAGCACTATAACAGGCGCCGGTAAGCCACTCGCAATTTTGTGGCCACTACGTAACAGGAGGCTAGGACCAACTCCCTGAGAATGCCCTTCCAGAAGCACACTGCGACGGCTACCCTAACCCACAGATCGCGTTTAAAGTGCTTTTTGTATGAAAAACGCCACAGCTGCACTAAGGATCGAACCAGCGTCTTATGGCTTTGATTCCACCGATCTAACCACTACGCTAACTGCCCACGTATTTTAACCAGAGGATTTGAAGTTGACAATAATAAACCCTATACAGCTATGTAAGTCTAAAGACATCCCTCGTCTTAAAGGTAATAACCGCTATAAGAACTCGCAGTCTGACGAAATAATTGATTGTCGTACAAATTCTACATTTGTATTATACTGCGTGATTTCGCCCAAGAATTAGTGGATGTTTATTTTTTGCAATCGGGTTGCATGAATTCGTCGACAAGCCTGATTCAGTATTGGCCAATCGCCTTGCGACGCATTAACGACGATCAAGCTGACAAGAGTCGAAGACTCAAAAACTGTGACCACCAGCATCAGACGGCATCCCAAACCTTTGAAGCACGCGCTGTATTGAAAAAATGGGAAGAGCATAGTTTAAGATGTAGTTCATAAATGTAGTTCATAAATGGTAGTAAATAGTATGTTCATAAAGGTTTCCTTTCAGAAAATGGTAGTAGGGATAGCTCAGTTGATAGAGCACTGACCGACGAACAAGAAGGCGGACGGGTCTGATCCCAAGCGATAGGCTACCAGCTGTGTTTTTCCGTTTTCCGGGGGAGGTACTTTATCCCGCTTGCTCTAGTCGACTTCGCCATACCATGCGATACCAGTTGTGTTTTTCATTTGCGTATTTCCGTTTTCCGAGGGAGGTACTTTATCCCGCTTGCTCTAGTCGACTTCGCCATAAACAACGCCATGAGTACCAGTGGAATGTATTTGTGGCAACATAAATTCATATATACACTGGGGAAGTAAATTTGTGAGGGACTTGCTGGCACCTGTTATAGAGCTGCCGTCCCCAATCACGTGTGGTTAACTGTCATTTGACGGGCCTACGCAAGCGGCTTAAAAGTGCGGTACATAAATGTCACGGTTTATCATTTTTTTGTAGTCTCTCCCATTATACCATTAGAAAATTTACATTTAACTACTTCGTGGGATATCTTACTCAATATTCTAAAACAAAAATGTTTTCTATATAGTGGCATGAAAAAATTCATCTTTATTATGGATTCAAACGTCGTAACCAGAGCCGCGCGCTTAAACACTAAATCACTGCCGCTGATAACTAATCCAGGAAATATGAGACATTAAATTTACCTACACAATCATTTAACACCCAACAGATAAGCAAACAAGTCAATGGATAAAATCAGTCATTACAATGTTGGAAAAGATAAGTATTAGAAGCCGGTAAATGTAAACATGTTTTATTGAAACACACACGTAGACAACCTAACAAACATCGCAAACCTGGATGGTGGCTACTAGCGGATATAGTCACAATATAAAGGATCAAATGTACCACTAATAGAGAATATGGAAACGGCAATATCCTATTAGATTTCTCACCAAATAAAACATTAACAAATACAGGTGTATCATGATGAATATAAAGAAACTCGATCAATCCAATCGGGATGCCCTCTCATACTCAGTGTAACAAGGGACACTGATAATAGGATTCCCAGTAAGGTCATTGTTTGTGAACCTTTTAGTGATATTTCAATATTTCAAACTCCGCATTTCAGCCGATGAATTAACAAATTTGATTTTTTGAGGTTGAGGATAGCCTAGGATATGTTGTGTATAAAAGAATTTAAAACGCGGACACCATTTAAAAGCTGTCTAAATAAAATTCATCATTTTCTACTACATATAAATAATAAAGTTATATAGAACTAGTTACGAGACATAAACAAATCGCTGCACATTGTATGGATAAGACAAACGCAATGGGTTTGAATTTTTATTCAGTCGGATCATAGAAAAGTATCGATAGATGAAATTGAAGATTGATCTGGAGATAGTGACTGGATAAAGCATATCACAGATGCGTTGGGATGAATTTCATATACGTACTCTATCTCCATCTATTTTCTTGTTCCTGAAAAGTGAAATGTCAAAAAAAGCGCATAAGCAGCATCGAAGTATTTTAGTATGTAATTACAGAAAAATTTTGTTTGTTTTATACAAAACAAATACTATTTTTACTATTATTTATTATTGTGAATACACTACAGGAGTGTATAGATGAAGAATGATAGGAATGAATAATGACCGGAAAGACTTGATAGGAGGAACCTCTGAAACTGATAGTGATATATTACAGTTTACCTGAATTCATTCATAGAGGATGTCGGCACGTAAAAATCTAACCCAATCGACATAGCATGTTTTATAGATGCAAAAATAGAAATCAAAAAGAAGGAAAAAATACATTTTAATGTTAATACATTGCACAATATTAATTGTATTTGAATGGTAAATGAAATAACTTCACACCTGAAAATACCTATTAAACATAATAACGATTTTACACTGCCTATCTATGACCTTTATTTAACATACAGGCCAGAATGAAGCATCATACAGAGAGAGATAGTAACCATATACCACTGATTTGCAGCTTAGGGTCACTGTTTTAGGCGCAGATGACTTTTTGCGGCGCTTCAACGATGGGTATTGGGTTTGCGAGGGTGGCGTTGAAGGTCCCTTTGATTACTGTATCACGGTGCACCGTTGGTAACTGAAATTACAGCCATGTCGACTACCTATTACTGCAATGTATTCTGTAATATAATGTATTATCACAAGATTATATAATGGAACCTCACTCGAGTTATAAAGCTAAAATTCCTGAATAATAATCACTTACATGAAAAGAATTGGTTCTCCCCTGAACAGTTACAATATTACCAATCAGATCCATAACTAAAATATCAAGGGTGATAATAATATTAGTGTAAAATTGCGGAACGTTCTACATTTCAACAAGCAGGGTCGAGATGTTGACAGGACCACCAATGCTGGTGCTAAGTATTAGCTGATGATTTCGTCACACCAACTACACTTGGTAAACCTTCATTTTGACAGACTTGCAATAGTCTAGACAGTCAGTATAATGGACCATTTTAGGAATCTGTCGAACAGCGGGATGACCCCACTACAATGGCTACCCAGGCCCTCACGATCCGATCGTTTTTAAGGCACAGTTTGCCCCAAAACAGCCACATGTGGCATATTAAATCATTGAAGAGTCCAACAATTTAATTTCAAGGATGTAACCAAGACGTTACCTACTTCCTCATTCACTAATGTATGTGTGTATATAAGCCTTTACAAGGCTGCCTAAAGTGAGCTCGTGCTTTTTATTTTGACGTAATGTGTACGACAGATGCCAGCTCATCGTAGCTACTAACAAGACCAACGAGACAAAAAGCCATCGATGTCCCCAATTACTCGAATAGTACACGCGGATTATTGACCACTGATCGGCCGGTCGCGCTACCCCGAAAGAAACGGCGTGGTCGAGGGATCAATACATAACAAGCTCGATTGTGGTCAGATTGTAACGGAACATCGCGGGTAATATAAACCTTTTATACCGCCGTTTGTAACAGGAATTATGGTCAGCCACTCGCGGCGGCGCTCCCGCCGTTTCACCGCGTGGCCCCGCAGACTCGGCGATTTAGTGAGACTATAGAATGGTGTATTAGTGTAATGACGATTATGCCGAGATAAGCGACTGGACAAGGGCTGGATGAGGGCCCGAGACTATCGATTCACCGTGCCGCGATGATCCTAGTTGACTTCGGGTGTTATTGATATCGCGACATGCATGGATATGTCATGTGACTGCAGCAAAGCATAACTAGAGTCTGCGCGTTCATCCATTACGAACGATGCGCAAAACCAATGTATTATAAATACTGTTTGCTTATATTTTTTCGCATGTCTAGCCAGTCGTGTACAGTAGCAACAGCCGTGTCAGATTGATAGCGATAGTCGTGTACAGTAGCAACATATGTGAAACATTAGTAACAGTTATATACTGTAGCAACAAGTATATACAGTAATAAGTAACAGCATAAAAAGAGGAGCAATTAGCAACAGTTGTATGCTGTAGCAACAGTCATGAAGTAATTAATGGTCATAATGATAATAATAACAGGCTGTATACAATAGCAACAGTTGTGTACAGGAGTAGCAACAGTCATAATACACATTACTGCCGTTTTTTCTAACTATTGCTATTGTAAATATATCATGTATAGTGACAATAGTCATATAAAATAGCAGTAGTTCTGGCCAGTAGCAAAATAAGTACAAGTTCAACAGTCATAGAAAATAGCCACAGTTGCATAAAATAACAGCGGTTATTCACAATAACTATAGTCATGCAGGGTTGCAATAGTCATGTATTGCAGCAACAGTTTTGCATCATGTATCGCAGCAACAGTTTTGTTTCATGTATGGCAGCGACAGTTTTGCATCATGTATCGCAGCAACAGTTTTGTTTCATGTATCGCAGCGACAGTTTTGTGTCATGTATGGCAGCAACTGTTTTGCGTCCTGTATCGCAGCAACTGTTTTGTGTCATGATGTATTGCAGCAACAGTTTTGTGTCATGCATCGCAGCGACAGTTTTGTGTCATGTATGGCAGAAACAGTTTTGTGTCATGTATAGCAGCAACAGTTTTATGTCCTGTATCGCAGCAACATTTTTGTATCCTGTATCGCAGCAAGTTTTGTGTCATGTATCGCAGCAACAGTTTTGTGTCATGTATCGCAGCAACAGTTTTATGTCCTGTATCGCAGCAACATTTTTGTGTCATGTATCGCAGCAACAATTTTGTGTCAAGTATTGCAGCAACAGTTATGTTGAAAAACGCTCAGATTTCGCCTGACAAAAAATCAAAAATTTTGTCAGAAAAAACCTAAGTAATTTGATAATATGTGGAGTAATACTATTGAATTTCTAAGAACTACAAGGATAATTGTACGCCTGCAGTCTCAATTAAATGAAAAAATTAAAAATCTACTGAACAGTTGAAAACATGTCATTATTAAAACATAAAAGACAGCAGTATAATAAGCTTGCAAGGCCCTTACCTTTTTATCGTCACACATAATGAGAGGTACTCATTTTTCAGTAAGGGTAAAGTACGATGATTATAGACCAAGTATCAACCAGTGAAGATTCTGAGAGTTGGTTTACAACGAATGTTTATGGCAGCTACTCAAGGAGCAGATACAATGCACGTCGACACGTGTGTATCACCCGTGTCGAGTGGATACCCATTTTAGAGACAGGTCAAATAGGGCAATCAATATAAATAACCTAAACTAAGGATACATCGGAATGTCGCAATTGATTTAGCTCGAGAATCGAACCCTCCGAGTTTACATCCGAAATCTGGAGCATTACCAAGTGAGTAATGTTGATAATGTCATAGGGCTTGTACTTCTGGGTGCGACTGGAGACAAGGGGGCATGAAAAAATGACAGTGGGCGACCGGCGCGAGGGGCCAGTGATGGTGGAGGCGAAAGATTAATATATAAATATATCAAGGCACTGGCCAGGGTGAATCCATCAGGCTGCGTCCCGGGGCGGAAAGTAATTGGAATGGATAAATCAGACACAAACACCGTCCGTGGCAGGAGAAATATTGGCATGGATAAATACATCGAGAACGCAAAATCACAAGGCAATCGCGCGACAAGATTGATCACGCCAATTGATGGTAGAGTATATTGTCTGGTGAGGGCCATGACGCTACGAGAAATGAATTGATTGAATTCTGATTAAAGCACCAAGATAGGGATTACACCCGGCCAGTCGTGGCTAGTTTGATTATATAATGAATTTATTCCGTTCCGTACACTAGAAGGAAGTATAGTTGGTATGGTACTCTCGCAGTGAATCCTTGATCTGTGACGTCTCAAAATATGAACAAATGAAAGTTGAAAGATTATCATCTTTTCCCAAGCATTGCTAAGAAACCATATATATCACGGAAATGAAATGAAGGTGTTTGCTTACCATTTAATTATTTCTAATTAAGCGCACTGGTGTTTTATTTTGGTTAAAATACTTTCAGGTCAACTTCCCCCGAAGACTGAACACAGAACAGTTGAGTTGGCTTAGTTGCCTTTCCAATGATAAACTATCATGATTAAACAGCATTGATATTAGGTATAAATCCCCCTTAACATTACTTTTGGAGTTGCAGTAACTAACTATGAATTTGATACAAACGGTTGGGCAGAATGAATGACTATAATAAATAGTAATAAACTATGTGATTGTTAGTGGAGTTATTGATCCTTTTGATCTGACAAAGACACTTCACAAACTAACTACATATAGACGCGTGTCTGTGTGTATGTATATGTGTATAAGGATAATTACTAAATATTGTATATCATGATAATTAAGATCTATCGACAGAATTGTATAGAATGGCGAAGACCATTGCCGGTATTGATTTTGTCACAATTCACCGACAATTTTGTGACTGTGGTTAGAGCGCATTAGTTATCTCCAAGATACTAAATGGCTTTTAATCATGGTTGTTTAGGTAACCATAAGTATGCTAATAACCATGGTTGTTTAGTTAACAATGTCCGTTAGGTTAACTCGGGTTGCCTGGTCAACTACGGTTGCCCGGTTAACCTCAGTTGTTCAGTTAACCACAGCCTCGGGTTAACTCTGGCTTCAGGTTAACAGTGGTTTTCCAGCCAACCGTGGTTGCCCGAGTTAACTCTGGTAGTCCGAATGTTACGATACAGACAAAACAATATTCTTATGATGGGAATAAATAAATATACGGTATATAATTTTCACGATAAAGTAAAAATACAAGTTGGAAAATATGTTGACAGGTATATTCAATTGAATATATGATATAAAGAAGAACATACACGATCGCTATACTTTACCTGTGGGTGTTACACTGCGTGGGATACTATAAGTGTACCTAATGCAACATTATTCTGTCATTAGTCCTGACTGAATGGCTAGAATGACTGAATATTGATACATTAATGATCATATTGGACTGTCATTGATCCAACCAATGTTATTATTAACTCGTACATCCGGTAACTTCGGCTATAATCGTAACACATTGAACAGTTGCCAAAGGCCAAGAAGATATTGCATCTATAGTTGACTAGGCGCGATCTGATAGTTTATGATGAATTCCATGGTGCAGCATTGAGAAAAGGGCTTCTGTCTTGCTTATCGGCGAAATCAACTGGAACATCTGACAGAAAGCCTGGTTAATAGTAAAGATAAATCAAGTTATTATGAAATCTTGGCTTCATCTACAAACAGTTTACTTCAGATTTATTAGCATAAAGATGTCTGGATGCATTTCTAATAGTCCTGGCCAAAGATAACAGTGTAGATAACCAGGAATAGTAGGAGGTGACTTAGATCCAGTAATCACTCCATTCCGCAAGTCAGAACTCGCTAAATATCTCCGGGATAGAGTATCTCAGATGTCCATCTCCAAGAGAGTCTAGTTGATTTTAATAATAATAATCATAAAGCTTTATTTATTGTGCCGTATAATCCCTTTGTCAATAATGACAAGATGATGTCGACGACACTTTACAATGTTACTAGCTTAAAACATAAACTAATGAAGTTATGTGCAATTTCGGGAGTACTGCAATGCCTAGTGGTGGTTTTACACTTGTATAAACTTGTACAGTATACATACACTTACGCTAATGACTACTTTGAATTACGAATAATTACATGTAAATATATAACACTATGTGAACTAAGAAAAAATAATGAACTATGTGTAAGCATGGGTGAAGAGGAGAGTTTTGAGTTTAGACTTGAAGATGTTGAGAGTTTTAGCAGTCAATGCTGTTTTTAGCTCTCCTCAGCTTACGCCCGATGAGCTTTTCAGATTGAACTTTGTCTATTGTCTAATCATATCATTTTCTTGAAAAATCTTCTCAAAAGCCATTCATCCTAGAGCTTTGCCATTTGGCAAATATTCTGGGTTGGTCTTTTTTAGATTGGCTAACCTTATCATCTGACCAAGGGAAAGTAATTTCTGCTGATGTTGGTATTTTTGCTTAAACATCTACTTCTCAAGAACCATTTTTAGCAGAGCTCTGGAATTTGACAAATATTATTATTGGGTTGGTCTCTTTTAGATTTGCTAAGCATATTATTGGACCAAGGGTAGGTAATTTCTGTCGATGTTTTGTAATGTTCTTAAAAGAATTTTCTTAACAGGCTTAAATTTTCTAAATGTTTTTAATGTCACAAAAGAAAGATCTAGGCCTGTTTGGCCGTTTTTAATATCTGAATGAATAGTTTGAGCCTGTTTGGCTCCTTGTTTGAATCAACAATGAAGTGTGTATGTATGCTATATTGTACATCAAAACAAATGTATTCGCTCATCACTGTGTCGACTGTTTCGCTTTTATTTACGCAGAAATTAGTGCATTAAGGTCAGTATACTCAATATCTCATTATAAACCAGTCTGATGAAGTACTGGACAAGCTCTTCATATCAGAAGGTCTAACTTCCAAAGAGGAACTATTCGGGAAGTACAGCGAGCGTCTGTTGGCATCATTCCAAGAATCATACGAAGGATGGAACTCTCACTCGGTTGAGCGACTCATCTTCGATACCCTTCTACTTTATGCTGGTAAGCTCACATCAACAGCTACAGATTATTTACCGTCTTTTGGTTATTTAAATGAATGAATAAAGTTCTGTAGGATGTATTAATGGCAGTAGTTTTCATTATTTACGAACATTCCATTGATCCAACTTGCAGGAAATGTGATAGGCGACTTGTTGGACGTCATCATGCCGATCTTTGTGGCTAACCTTCGCCCTACTAAGGATCCCGCGGTTCGCCTCAAGGTTTTCTCCCTTCTCTCGCGGCTGCTGCTCGCCAAGGACGAGTCTCTCGACTCTCGCGGGAATTTCTCTCAGTTTTCAGTGACAGTCGTGCGTGAAATGGTTTTGCCGAACTGCGTGTGGAGAGCCGGGCGTACGGCTGCGGCAATACGCACGACCGCCGTGTCGTGTTTGTGGACGTTGTTACAGAGCAACAGTCTCTCCAAACCCCAGGTCATTGTCCATTGGTGCTATAATTACACAAAGTCACTACGTAACTATGTCATGTGTTATAGTTGTCCTAACTGTGAAGTACATGCTAGTGGATCTAGCTATTATTAATTATTTTACCTGTCCTATGTTATATGCTGCTGTGTCACATGAAATGAAATTTTATTGATTTATAGTGCCCTTTTAACACAGGGCTATCAAAGACACTTTACAAATTTATTATTTTTATGATTAACTAGAAACATGTAATACGGTTCAAAATCGAACTCGGTATACCATGAATAAATTGAAAATAAAATAGGCATATACATGTATGTATCTCTGTATATATACGTGTGTGCATGCATGCGTGTTAATTGAGACATCATGCTAGAATATTGCCACGTGTAGTATACTGGCTATAGCTAACACTTCAACCTGTTTAGATCTCTAACACTCCAGTCTAGCCACTGCGTTATCTGCCTCATCCATGTCATATTGTGGGTCATGTGTTACTACTTCATCTGTGTTGTTTAATGGTCCATGTGTTGTAATTTCAACTGTATTACATCACAACTCATTTACCATGATTTCAGCTGTGCGACGTGATGGAGGAGACGATGACCCAACTCATCAGTTGTCTTCAGGATGACAACAAGAGCACGCGGCTAATCAGCTGTCGGGTCATGACCCGCATATTCGACCTGGTCGGTGCATCGCTCGACCGTGACCGCCTACACAGCATGTACCCGGAACTACTGAAGCGTCTCGATGACAGCAGCGACGAGATACGTCTCACCGTGACAAACACGTTTCTCGCTTATCTAACGTGTTTCGGCAGCGAGTACGAAGCTGATTTATACGAGGCTCACTTGGAGGCGATTTATCAGGGTTTATTGGTCCATCTGGATGATGCGGATCGATCTATTCAGGAGGCTGTACTAGGTTAGTTATGGTGCGCCACCTCTGACTTGACCTCTCTCATACAGCGTTATTTCAGGTCTTGTGATTAACGGTTAATTCGAAAACTGCAGATTAAATGTAATCTGGGTAAATGTTAAATTGTTATCACTCGTCATTCCGGTTAACTGTAGCCATACAATCACTGCCATCTCACTATAACCAATAGTGTTTAGTGTATTTTGGTATTAAACCAAAGAATAATCGGTAAATGTAGTTGCGAATAGGAATTGAATGCATCAACAGTAATATATATATATATCGTGATCTCAGTCCTGTATTTCAGTAACGCCAGCCTGACTGATATAAAATATCAAATCAAACTGGCGCTGCTCAGGTTTAAGGAAGTACAACCGTAATGTGAACATGGTCGATTATCCTAATTTTAGAGTTCCACTTTACTTATATAAATGAGACAACTGATATTCATTAGAATTAGGCATTACAATACCCATTCTGTTTTCACCACAGTGCCCATGCGCTCGCCTTAAATAAATAGAAATATGCCCTAAGAGGCCTATTTTCCAAATACATATTGGGGATTGTAATACTGATTATATGCAGTATATACTTAATATGAATCGATATACCTGGGAGTATGAGTTATCGGCTAACTATAGGCTAACTTTATAGTGTAAACCATCCCCGAATGTTTTTTTCATGCAATACTATAATGACATATGAAAAATCATATTGTGTCTCTTCAGGTGTTTTGAAAGAAGCGGGAAAACTACGTCCATCTCTCCTCTTGAAAGAAGTAGAGGCTGTGAGACACAAACACAGAACTCCACGGTATTGTGACAGTTTGATGGAGACGGTCAACAGCTTTTGAATACTGGCGCAGTTTGAAGGTGTCACCCATCCACGATACTGCGACAGTTGGCAAGAGGCATTCAACAGCTTCTGTACAGGGGCCCAGTCTTGATATTTCACCCATCCACGATACTGCGACAGTTGGCAGGAGGCATTCAACAGCTTCTGTACAGTGGCCCAGTCTTGATATTTCACCCATCCACGATACTGCGACAGTTGGCAGGAGGCATTCAACAGCTTCTCTACAGTGTGTCTGGAGTGCTGCGTTGACCATATCATCTGATACACGAAAAAAAAACCTAACACATTTTCAATGATTGCACCTGACAAAGTACACTCAATATAGGAAGTCTCACGTTAATCTTGATGCCAGTCAAAGGTGCTAGCTTCTAATTTTTCATTTTTCAATGTTTCAATAATGGAATTTCAGTGAGCTTCTGTTTGTATTTTTGTATTTTTATTTTATACTACTATTACCGCCATCAAAAACCATAATTGACTGTTAACTCGAAAAAAGACTATTGTACAGTTTTCCCGATAACATTAATTTTCTATTTTAGAGGATGTGATATTTGTATTTGCAATAAACTTTAGGTGCTTAGAATTATTGGAAATACAATTTTTCAGAATTTCTTTAAAACACATAGGAGAAATTGTTACTTTAATTGTTAACTACTTGATCAAGCACTTAAGCTGACCAAATAAGTGGCATTGTGGTTGCAGTTATGTGATTTGCTATTACCGTATTATATTTAGCATAATAGCAGGATGTGGAGAATGATGTATCAATGTATGTAGCGATAGGCTAGGGGTTAACCCATTGTGTGGCTCAGATTGGTCCTTTACAAAGGTAAATTATATTCTGTGGGTAACAAGTTTGCCCAATTTATCACGTGAGGTAATTTCTGTTGTGCAAGCCATCAAGTCTTGGCAGACAGTTGACCTGCGTCTGTTGATGCTGTTGTTTTGAAACGCCAACACAGTGTGCACTGATGCTCTGCTATGGCTGCAATAGTTTACCTTTTACCATGAGATGGCGAGATGGCGGAAGTATACCTAACATTGTTATGCATCTGAATCACAGTCATGTCACAAGAGATGAGCTCTCTTATACGTATAACAACTCTGCATGGGCCATCCTGACCTCCGTGGGCAGATGCAATTTAAGTGGCTTATTCGTGTCAAACGTCCCGAGTGTATACTGGATAGTGGGCACTGGGACCAGGGGTGTTAATCATGGTAGCTGCTTGGTCACGTCGCCCGCGTCGGTGCTAAGGAATTTCTATTATTTTTATTATTATTATTTAACGTGGCTTCCTATTATGCAAACTTAAAGCTATGTACATGTATGATGGCCACAACATATGTACACGGTAGAGAAAAAAAATGAAAAAAAGGGTAAATAATAAAAAATAATAAAGTAAATTGAGTAAATAAGTAAGTATATATAGAGGTAAGATATATATATATATGACAGAGAAAGGACAGGCATATATATATGTATACATAAATCCATAAGACAAGGACATACACGCAGCACCAACAAACAACAAACATGCTCATTTACATCCCCCCCCCCCACACACGCACCGCACATGCGCGTGCTCGTTCATATACACAACAGCACCAAACATATCTACATACATACATTGTAACGGTTGGGATTTGCTGCGCGATACATCGGGCCGTATTCAGTCTATTCATGAGATGTTAGCTGAGCCAAGTGGCACGATGGATTTAAGTGCAATCCTGGGTAACACGAATTGGTAAATTGCGGTATTTGTGGTAAGACATCGTTCCTCTCGATCCCAGTGTCACCTTTGACCGCATGATCGCATACCCGTTTCGGCATCGCCGGCAATGCTCATGTTCTATCTCTCACTATTAGCCCCTCCATTTTCTTTTCCCAATATTACTTGCTATCTCATTAATTGAATTACCTCACATAGATTGTCACATTACATTATGTATACTGTCCCTATAATTGAAGGTATATAATATATACAATGAAACTTGTAATGGGAGTACCTCAAACGACATTGACCTTTATCAATAGTCGCGCTAGATTGTCCCACCTATTGAACCATTACTCCATCACTGATTTTTTAGTTTACCCAGCAAATTCAGTGTTCTGTGCAGTCTCCTTTCGTAAAGCAGTATACAAAATATAAAAATGGTAAAATCCGATGGTCCTCGCGTCTTTGTTGTCGGTGTCGGGATGACGAAGGTGCGTAAAGCTCAGTATGATATAATCGGCCCACACGCGATTATTAATATCAGTTAATTATCACCGTACCGTGTCTAGTGTATTATAAATTATACTATACTGTACATAATTGTAAGATTGAGATATTTTTCTGGCGGACGGTAGACTTAAAAACCATGATAGTAGCAGGTGCGTTCACAATTTTTTTCAGTGGGGGTGCGTTTCCAAAAATAAATTTGAAATATGACCCTGTTCCGAATGAATTAAATATTTAACAAAAACAGTTTTTAAGATCAGCAGTAGGCTTAGGATATCCCTGTTATTTAAATATAATTCTTTGATTGTATCTATAAATAATGTAACATTTACCACCAAATAGCGAAGTTTGCGGTCTTTGTCGATTACAGAAGTTGTCTGTAAGTTTTTACAATGGGATGCAAAAAGTGAAACTGTGATAGCGGTACATTTATAATAGCGACTCCTCCTTACCTTGTATTATTTTATTTTCTACTTTGATGTACAAACACTAAATAGTAAGGGGCCAGGTGGTGTAGTGGTTAGAGCATTTGACTTTGAATCCAGGGGTCCCTGGTTCAAATCCTGCTCTAACCAGTATACTAACTGTGGCGTTTTTTGGGCTGAAAGCGCATTAAACCCCATTGCCCATGGGGGTCTGGGTAGCCCTCGCAGTGTGGTTCTGTTAAGGCTTTTTCCCTCTGACGTTTGCTGTGCTTCAGATGCTCTATATGTGATCTCTATGTCG
>WURV02216829.1:0-10678 GCA_011762755.2 Epimenia babai
GGAGGCTAATCAAATTGTGTGTTAACCACATAGGCTAGCTTTGTAAAGGGTCATAGATTGGCCCACACAACGATTACGTCGGTAGTCAGCCTATAACTAAATAAATAAAAATAAATAATACAGTGTACTTTACTCACAACAAGTTTTTTCAACATCGACCATTTCGAGAATCAGTCACATAACATAAAGCTGTACACTGGGTTCGATCACATAAGGCAATTTGATCTTTTTTTCAACGCTCTGGGACCTGCTGTTAACAGGCTTAAGTTCAAATACCACGTTCTCTCCCTGAGAAATCAGCTGTTTTTGGTTTTGCTTAAGCTACGTAAAGCAAGAGAAGATGCTGACTTAGCAAATTTATTTGGTGTGAGTGAGTCAACAGTGGCAAAAATAGTTTGTACATGGATAAATTCTCGTTGTTGTCAGTTGAAGGAAATCAACCTGTGGCCCCATCTCAGGAAGTTGTTCAAACACACATGCCGAAGGACTTCAAACGCAAGTTCCCCAGAACACGAGTAATTATGGATGCAACAGAAATACCCATCCAGAAACCATCAAATGTGAATGCCCAGATGGCGAGTTTTTCAACATACAAACATAAAAACACACTTAAAACAACGATAGGTTGCACACCTGGAGGATTGGTGACATATGTGAGTGAGAGTTATGGTGGTGCAACGAGTGATCGTCAAATCATTGAACGATCTGAATTATGTAAAAATACAAATGATTTTTTCTGTAAAGGTGACCAAATTATAGCCGACCGGGGTATTATGGTGCAAGACCTCTTTGCGTCAAAGGACGTGTATCTTAACACTCCAACAATGCTAAAGGGGAAATCCCAGCTAGAGGAACGGGACCTCTTACATGACCGACGAGTTGCGTCAAAACGAATACACGTTGAACGTATTATAGGTTTAAGTAAAACATACGAGATCTTGAAACAAGATATGCCACAGAGCAAAATAGCAATAGGTTCAGGAATTACTTTTGTTTGCTTCTGTCTCAGTAACTTTCGTAGAAGCATCGTGAAAAAGTCGGCATGAAAATCTACAATGATGTAATACCAGCCAAATCAGTGTGATATATTCATTAGAATGTTGTATAAACAAAAATATTACTGTAGTACACATTAATAGTCAGTAAATGTTGTACTGTCGATGAAAGTCATACCTGACAAATGGATTATTATTATTATTATCATATTAAAGGTGTATATTAACAATATGAAGGACCGTGTGTCTCCTATGTATTGTCCTATGTATATAATCTATTAGTGAAGAATTTACAATGTCACAAAATTAGTTTTTTATGTAATAAATGATGCAGATAATTTGTCATGAATGTTAATAGAAATCATAGTGTACTAGCAACAAAGGGTATGAAGTGATTCTGGTAGAAGTATTCTAATTTCGGTAACATGCATTGTTTAATGTAAGCATCATCACGATAAATGGTATCGATGAATAAATCTGTGAATGTGTGAACTACAAAGTAACACATCTGCCTTTTGGTTATATGCAGCTGTCCCTGTACTTGGTCAAGCGCAGTCGTGTTAACCACATTAATAAGCTAGCATTGTAAAGGGCCTATGATGGCCTATCACAACGATTACATCAGTTATCAGCCTATAAATACAGACATACATACAAAAATGATCATTAGATAATGATGCCAGTTGTGGTATCTTATAGAGGATGCAAGAATGATTTCTTAAAATGTGGTGCTTTGAATTTGCATCCACTACATGAAAAGCCCACGTATGAACAGAGATGAATGCCATCCACCTATAAATGATCAGTGCCCCATCCACATTTTATTTGGATTCAGTGTTGTTCAACTACAGTAACCACCGCGTTAGTGCAGTAATGACTAACGACTACATGAAGCCACTAAATTTATAGCCCGCACAACTATCATGAAGCGTATGATACTCCAGGATTTGCTGCCTGCCACTGACCGCTGTGCCATGGTCAGTCACGCGATCAACACCAGCTCATGGATCAGGTCATTTGGTCATTTTTGATTGGTTATATCTGCCTATTTACTTGATACATCCACAGTTATGCCCGTAATGAATATTCTCTATACATTTATAAAACTCTCGTTTCATTCCTTTTTCATTGATCAGGTATTTTGATATTATTTCAATCTATTGATTGTTTCCTCTTTTATGGTATACCGAGTTCGTTTTTGAACCGTATTTCTTGTGTTGCTAGTTAATCATAGTAACTATAAATTTATTTAAGTGTCTTTGATAGCAATGTGTTAAAAGGGCAGTGGAAATCTATAAATTTCCATCTCATTTCATTATATCACTTGGCAAGCAACTTTTAATATCAATGAATTGTGTAAGTGTAAGTATTGCATGGTCCATGTTCAGACTTGACCGCTGGGAGTGCGAGCAGCCCCACTGGTTACCAACAGCCCAGGTCTTGAAGCACTTCAGGACAGTTCTAGAAAATACATCGGTCATCTCAGAAAAACCTGCAAAAAAGCGCCGACTTAGTCCCAAAAGCAGAGGAGGTTGTTTCTATTAGTAGTCAACATTATTTGAATAGTTTGTTATATACTGTTTTCATTATTCACTCGCACAAATTATAGGTAGTTTTTTTTACGCCACTGTGAGGGAAATTCCCGAGTTAGTAGACTCCATTCTTGCTATATCACTGCCTCAGAAGTTTTTTTTTATAATCAGAACATCAGAAGTTGTTTTTACTAACCCTTAGTTATTTATAGTATAAACTCTAATAGCATTTCACCTTAAGTAGTTCCTTTGAAGTAGTTTCTAATTGTTTTATTAATACTTCAGAGTTTATTGATATCACAGCTACCACCTCACCAGTCAAGTCCCCGCCTCAGTCTGAGCCTCCATCTGTCAAACTACTCTGCGGGGCTGACCTCCTGGAGTCTTTCTCCGTGCCAAATTTATGGAAAGAATCAGATGTGGGTCTATTTTATGATGCACATTATGTTTATGTTTGGTATATATTTTTATTATTAATTAATACTGTTATGCCCAGATGAAAGATAAAATTTCAATAGTATTATCAATACACTGCCATTTTCAATTTTATACCAAACTTTTCATTAGAAAAAAACCTTTTATTATATGACACGAGGTAGGATAATTTCTCTAAACTACATTCTGTCCTTGGATAAAAATGTTATTTCTTATTTGGCTTTGATTGTGATGATAAAAAGCGATTCAACGCGGACTATTTTTCCAGATGGAATACATCGTATCACAACACGGTCTCGTGTGCGTGACTCGGTCCGGTAGCAATCCACAAAAGTTTGTGTACGAATCCGATCTCCTCACGAAATATCAAGTCAGTTGTCCATTCATTTTTTATTGATTTTCGAGGAGCTTGCTAGCATCTGTTATTTATTTATGTTCCTTAATTTGATATTATTTGAAGTTGCTCTTATATCGGCTACGGATGCAGGCTTCTGTATACGCAGCCTGTTACCAAGCTACCCTCTTGAATATTTACAAAATATTGATATATATCACTAATCACTATGGTATATTATAGTATTTTACGGAACACCATTTCAATGACGCAGTGAAATTGAGTGGAATATTTTATACTAATATATACATGGTAATAATATATTATATTATATCAATATATTATATTATATTATATTAATATATTATATTATATTATATCGACCCCGAATAGGGAGCAGCCGAAAAGAAGAAGATATACATGGTAATAATAAGTACTTAAGGTAACAAGAATTTTTTTAGAAAGAAGGTGGTTTGGAGACCAACAGGCTTTTTGTTGTTACCTTCTAATTATTACATCGAACCCATAGAATTGAGTTGAATCCCAATAAGCATTTCTATTTATAGAAACTTCAATTGATAAAAAAGGCAGTTCATTTCTGCATTTCCTTCACAAATAGCAGATAACGTAACTGCTAGTGGCTGCTTGGATGGAGACTAGGAGAAGTCCATATTACGAATTAAGGAAAAAGAGAATATTTTTCGGCGTGCCTCCTTATATTGAATCATATACAAAATGTGCGAGATTCCTTAACCTTTACCTCACTAATATATGTAAATCACTTTACTATAGCAATATAATTCACTGACATCAGAGTGCTAAGGGTTAACTTCTAATGTCAGGAAATATATGTATTGAAGTGTATTATTGTAACATTTCATGAGTGGTTATCAGGAATAATTAAAAAATTGTTGTTAGTGCGACTCGCATTCATAACATTCATCGAGTAGCACAGATCGAGATAAATTTTTGCCAGCATTTGCCCCTGTGACCATCTTTAATCAAAAATCTTGACGGATTCATGGATTTGCTTTTTGATTTTTGGATGGTTTGAATTGGGTCAATAGATCACCAGTTTTGTGGTGATGCAGACAATCACCAGGATATCGCAATTATTCCAAAATTAAAGTGGATTTTGAAAGGATTTTCTTTTAAATCATAAACTGGAACTTGAGAGAGTTTTAGTAGTAGACATTTTTGATATGGTGAATTAAGCTGACTGAGCAGAGATCTGCATATTTTGATTGTTTCCTAGTATATATATTTACATATTCATGAGAAGTGACGAATGAAACAACGGTAGTTTTACCTGTCTTTCAGGATAACATACATTTAGTTACCGAATGGATGCACAATGACATAAGTTCCACAAAAATCAGGTGAGTGCTTATACGGCTCTAAATTTGTGGTGGTGCTGGTTGTGCTGGTTCGTATCATTAAGCATACATCATGGTAGTTATGGTTTATGTTGAATTTGAAGCCATCCCTTTCCCTATTTCCTACCAGGATTCTGTGCAATAAAAAGCATAACAATTGAATACCATTTTATAACGGATGTTATACTATGCGTTATTTGATTATGAATGAAGGATGTTTATTTAGTGGTGTGCATTTTGGACACAGCGCAATGTTTCAGTGCCGTTGTCTCGCGCAATATTAATTAGTTTTACATGTAAAAGGCAAAATCCTTCCTTGGCCAAGAATGTCCATCAAACACCCACCTCCTCCATTTCTGTTCCCTTCAACTAGACACTAGAAGACCTTACACATGGCATTGTCGTCTGGTTTGTCTGCTGCCCTGTACAATCCCAGTCTGTCAGTCCTTATTTTGCCCACCGAGAGCCCATTTAGTGCGAGTTGACTTTGTGGATGGCAGTCGATAGATCTACGAATGGTCACCCATCCACGTACCAATGCTCGGCGTTTTACGATCATGCTAACAATGTCCGCCACACCGAGTCCGCCGCTGAACAAATTTATATATCGAACACTTTAGAATAAACCGTTTTTATGTCTTCACCTCATATATCAAACACTTTAGAATAAACCGTTTTCATGTCTTCACCTAATATATTAAACACTTTATAATAAACCATTTTTATGTCTACACCTCCATTTTTTAACATATTTTCAGACGCGCCTTGAAACGGAACGAAAGCGTGAAATACCTCGTCCAAGACTCAGTTATAGACTATATATCAGAGCACGGTCTCTATGGTTACACCAACAAGTAGGTCATTCTCTCATTCCCGTTGTTGTCTATCCACCCTCGTCTCCTTTGTTGCACGCTTCGATGTTTTTTCCAACATGCGGACTTTGTAGTATCACTGATTATAGTTACTTAAACGGAATTGACTCATTATTTTTTGCCGTAGTAACTATGGTTACGGAGTGAATACTTCGACGTGATAACCGCAGCGGTGTCTGTACTCTGATTGGCTTGCGTGTAATTATGCATGTACGATTCTTTTCACTGTCTATTACTGTACACAGCTCCATATAAAGTAACACTGCATATGGGTAAATCCTAGAAAACGAATTCCTAGGAGTAGCCATAATCTTTAAATTCGATCAAGTTAGGGATGTTCCAAACTTTACGCAAACATGACATTAATCAATATAGAAGAAGATTCAAGCACCAGCAGTCCTTATTTTGTTATACGTATGACAAGATTCGTCTTTTTACCTACCTACCCTACCTATATGTTCTCATTTTCGCGACGAAAATAAAGTCACGTGTTAAGACATTTTGGATACTCATAATTCAAATTTAAAGATTTTTTATTATGAGAACGATTTAGTAAACACAAAATAAAATCTAAATAGACATCCAACTAGGATTTGCTAATGAAAACAACAAATCAAAACTGAAAATGTCAATATCCCGACCTACTTTTTTGCAGCAGGATGTGTTCACTTTATCATGAAGCCATATTCTATTATGTATTTACATCAAAAGCTATATCCAAATATCAAGAATTGTCTACTGCAACATTTGCGTTGGAATTTTTACAGGATGTCAATGTTCACTCACTTATTATAAGCAAAATACACCTCTTGCGAAAATGACACGGTTTTCGCGATGATGACATCTGCTGTCACGAAGTTGACATATAGTGATATAATACAATAATGCAAAATACTGTCATACAAATGGACAAAATAAAATTGTTTATTTTACTTCCTGTCTTGGCAGCATCTACTATTGGCAGTTATTAATTATTTAGGTCATTATTGTTCAAATAAATTCAGGTAAGATATGCATGTCTCTCGAAACTGACATATATTATGGTAGAAGTGATTAAAATTACATCAGATATGTCCTTATGGTCAAAATAAAATGTTTATATGACGTTCCTCTCTCGGAAGTGTCTATTTGTGGCAGTTATTATTCACTGGCGCCATTTCTATTCAAATAAATTCTGGCAGGACACATATGTCTCTCGAAACTGACAAATTTTGTGGTACATACGATTATAATTACGTAACATATAAAGTAATGGTCGTTTAAATTGGATTGATGCATTAGGGAACCAACTCTAAACATTCAATCGTCAAGACGGTAATATTTGCCCAAAACCTTAACGGGTTCCCGAATTTATCTTCGTATTTGGTCATATCTGTACCATATAATGTCTCGGCGCTTGGGTCAATAAAATTTATTCTGAGGAGCAGGTACCATCGTACTCACATATACCTCGCGTTCATCCTGAACAACGTCGAGAATTTTACCTGGATAAAGCTGACCATCAAAGTCGTATTCAACAATCACATACATACCAACATTCGGATCATTAAACGTATCATCTGTTGCTGTTTCACTTTCTTTATCCAGCTGATTTAGTAAATTTTCCAGAACACTATTCACAACTCTAGTCTCTAAATGTACATTCACATCCACCTGTTCATCTCTTTTTGCACCTTCCTGTTTGGCCTCTCCTACAAGCGCACATCCTGTTCCACTCCCAGCCTGTTCCATCACATCTTCGCCAGGTCCATTTTCTACCTCTGGTGTCGCAATTACTACCTCAAAATCTATAGCCTCTGTGAAATCGCTTAAGCTACGTGTCATCTCTCCAACTTCGTTGTCTTCGTGCATCGTCACGTTAATAGCCTCGTCCAATGCGCTCACGTCAACTGGTTGGCTGGCTAACTCATGTCGTCTTTGATCTTCAACGAACCTGAAAAACTTTGGTTTGTAGCAGTTACATACTAAAGGCTTACGGCAAAAACACGATGCTTCTCTAAGATAGCCCGCGCCATAGAGTTCTTTGTTCATGAAAACCTGATGTATTTTTATCGTTCCAGAATATGTGGGGATGGCGTTCTCACAGGAAAGGATAGCTCCTCTAGTTCATTATCTTGTGGATCGATTAAATATTTGGTTATATTGCTATCGCACCCCAGAAGAGCATCGAGCATCGCGCGAGCATCGTAGATGTGTGTTCCTGTGGCAACAATACGGTCCGCTGTTCTCTTTATCGAAGCTCCAATTTCATTCGGGGCTCCCTTACCGTGTCCTGAAGCTGAGTAGTTCCATGTAGCTTGGTTAAAGTCGGTCATTTTTGTAGTAAATGCCGTGGAATTGACTTTAGATTTATACTGCGTAGCAGGACCGTGGCTTTAGAAATGAATAGTGTCTACTTGTCAGCGCAGTGGCTCGATTATTGGCGCGAGATGTTACCATATTGCCGGTGGATCGTGGCGCTGTGAATCTGAGATGGTGCAGAATGACTCAAATCCATTGTGCTTGTACATCACGCCGCTGTGCAAGGAAACAGTGTGGTGTGACGCCCCCAGTGCATCGACTGAAAGAAACGATCAATTATTGTAATTATCTACACATATATGAAGCGAACAAAACCCAATAGCAAACTTCACCATCTTAGAATTTGCACATGTATGCACAACTAGTTTGAACAGCACCGAGATGTCTATATTAGGTAATAAAACTGATAGCCTACCTGTATTTCTCGCGTGCCTTCACATGAATAATTTTCGCTCCAGTCTATATGAATAAGGGCCTCTGTCTCGGATAGTGAGTGTTTTAATTCACGGATCTGTTTGCTTTGGTGGTGTATGGTATATAAATGCTCCACAATCTTGGGCATGTCTGCGTTCAATTTTTCGACCTGCTCTTGGATGTTTCCTGTTTGAAGGAACTTTCTGCTTTTCTTACTTGATTTCTCTTCTCCATTTTTTACGTATATCGCCTTCACGTACTCCCAGGTGTACAATGAGGCAGTGTCTTCGCTGTTGTATTCGTTTACTCTGACTACATTCTGTTTGAAATTCTTACTTGCCCGATGGGCACACTCTTTTTTCTCTGCATCACGGCATACATCCTTTGCAAGTGTTTCTATATTGTTCATCCTTATTATATTAGACATGTGCAAAACATTAGCCTTAAATTGTATTTTTTAACCTGTTTTCAAGCACATGACTCAGTCGTGCAGAGTGACGGTAAAACTACCAAAAAAGGTCTAAGATACCAGAATTTACCATATGAAACGACTTTCACAGGATGTTCTCTTAAATATAGTGTATATGTTTCTTTTAGAGTTTTATTAGGGACAAGTTTCTGATGGGTGATTCCGTGTTTGGTGATAGCCTGTTTTTTCCCTGGTAGAACGCATGATATGTCTTCTGTTTTATAGAACGAACGCACGTTTGACTCTATAAAACGATTTTTCTTCCTAATTCTAATAGCCAATCCGTTGGTTGTAGTGCTTCTTGGGCCTATTTGTTCAGACAACCCAATCTCATTACCAGCATGTTCTAAATGACTATTTTGAGCTTGTTTTTTAGTCCTTGTCCTTTGCCGTCTCTTACACAACTTAGTGAGTAGCCTATCTTTCTTCGCTAACTTTTCTTTCAAGTGTGCAATGGTCTTGTACGCCTTAGCCCTGTCCTTCCGTTTACATTTTCTCCCCAGTCAATTTCGCTCTAAGGAAAATGATGGGCCTGGAACTGGTGATGGTGGCGGTGTCTGTAAGTTGTTACTCAGTTTCTTTCTTTCATGACATGACTAGCCTTCTGGTGTTTCCTCCACATCTTTCGTTTTATTCCGTTTTTCTCGTGGGCTGAGTTCATTGATCAACTTTTGCCGATCTTCGGTTTTTCATTTATGATATCGGTTTCTGGCCTTTTCAAGATACGCCCCGTACTTGACAGGATCATTCCTTATTTTATCGCGATATTTCTTATCTTTATTTGTAGTCAGGAATTTCTTTTTGTTATTGCGCCCCTTTGCCATCAGACAAGAGAACGATATGTTATTATTACCAAATAGCAATAACTACAGTATGTAATGTGCCAGTGTCAGGTCCGCTCGTCAGTTTGATGAACAAATTATATACGATAGGTTTTACCTACATGTTACAAAATTAGTCTATAAGTTTTTAGAAGCTCTGCAAGTAGGATGATATCCAATCTTTACTTCCGTCTCCGCAGAAGTGATTTGTCACCAAGAAAGTAATAATTAATGTCCATTTGTTAATTGAAAAAGATTTTTATAGCATGTCCATTTACTCTTGTCTGTTTCGATAATTCCATCTCACTTTCGCTATTTTACTGTACGTCAGCCTGTGCAAAGAAGGGCAGACAGTTATCTCCGTCGACTCTATAAGTATATCAAATGTAAGTAAAAGAATATAAAATGCTTTGTAAAATAATTCTTTGACATATTTGGGCGTGTCAATTTCACTCTTTTTGCGTCAATTTCTCGAAGATTGTTTGAAAATACGTATATTTTGTTCGAATTTATGAAAAGAAATGGTAATGTCTTTTTAATTTTAACTTAACTACAGAATTACAAAAAGCAAACTAATAAAACGTTGTTAGACACTAACAATATTCAATTGGTTACCGATTCGAATCAATTTCGCGATATACAATTTTAATCTCGCTCCTATTGCGTCAATTTCGCGAATATTATGGGAAAAGTATACATTCTCTTGAATTGATGAAAAGGTAGGGCGGTGAGTAGGGTAGAGAACGTGGTAATATACTCGCAATGTCCAATTTAGTGCCAATTTTTGTCAATGTCGCGATAAAATAAGACAGTTTTGCGATAAAGAAGAATATCTCGAAACTGATATCGCAAAAACTGAAATTTTCCGATACAATGTATTTATTTTAGTATCTAACAGTAGAAAACTCCAAGCATGCAGGTGATAATTGAAGATACCCCTCGGGACGACCTGGATAGGTCTCGCCGTCTTTGTCACTGTACAGGAACAGACATAGACGCCCTCGCGATGCTGACTACGATATAAAATAACTTTTGAATATTGTTGAGCTGATAGTAGAACTATTGAGAAATTTTAAAAACAATTGTTGCAGACTTCACGTGGCGCAAGGCCGATACAATTACTGAGATC
>WURV02216840.1:0-10678 GCA_011762755.2 Epimenia babai
GCGCAGCTCACCCACTTCTTTCTCGATGCCCTCTTCCCGCAGGATGTCATCGATTCCGCTCTGCTCCCGCAGCACGTTCGCCACCTTGCGGATCTGGCTGATGGTGCGACCCAGCTTGCGCATCATCTTGGGCAATCGGCGAGGGCCCACAACGATGATGGCAATGACGACCAGCAGCAGAATTTCGCCGAAGCTCATGCCAAACACGAGCGGAGGGTAGTCCGAAAATGGTGCTAGTGAAGGAGAAAGTGCCAACTTCGCCCATTTGCAGGTGTGCCGCCCTCCCGCGGGGGAGCGTTGCAGCGGTAAATGAGGTGCCAAGCCACCGCCTATTTCCCCGCCGAGCCGGCCATTTTTTCCCTGCGCTTGGGGGCCCCGTGGGCTACACCTGGCCGCCTTTAACCGATTTGCCTGCTTTGGGCCGCCTGCCCCCTTAGCGAAAATTCGATTCACGCCATGCCCAGTTATTCGCTCATCACCTTCGGTTGCCAGATGAACGTCCACGATTCCTCCCGCATGCACGAGGTGCTCCAGGGGCATGGCTACCGGGAGGCGGAAGAAGCGTCGGCCGCGGATGTGGTGGTGTTTAACACCTGCTCCATCCGAGAGAAGGCGGAGAATAAGCTACGCAGCGAGGTAGGCCGCTGGGCTGCGGATAAGCGCAAGGGCAGGGATGTGACCATCGTGGTGGCGGGCTGTGTGGCGCAGCAGGAGGGGGAGAGGCTGATAAAGAAGCTACCCGAGCTGGATTTGGTCATCGGCCCCGACAACATTCCGGAGCTTCCGGCCCTCTTGGCGGACGTGAGTGTGGGTGGCTTGCCACGGGCCCGTACCGTGTTTGATGTGGACGAGCCCCACTTTTTGCAAGCGGCCCCCGAAACCATTGGCGCCGTTGCCCCCACCGCGTTTGTCACCACCATGAAGGGCTGCAATGAGCGCTGCTCCTATTGCATTGTGCCCTACACTCGCGGCCCGGAGCGTTACCGGCCGAGCAGCGAAATTCTCTCAGAAATCAAGCGTTTGGTGGATAACGGCGTCAGGGAAGTGACCTTGTTGGGCCAGACGGTTAATAGCTACCGGGACCCAATGGGCGCGCTGCCCCAGGCGCCGGAGGCGGACCCGAGCGATCCGGATGAGAGCGAATTTGCCGCCCTGCTGCGAGCCATTGCCGAGCAGGTCCCAGATCTCTATCGGCTGCGCTACACGAGCCCCCATCCCCGCCACCTGACGCCCTCACTGATTGCCGCCCATCGGGACTTGCGTGTGTTGGCGAACCACGTGCACCTGCCCGTGCAGAGTGGCTCGGATCGGATTCTCAAGCGCATGATTCGCCGCTATCGCCGCAAGGAGTTTGTGGAGCGCGCCAATGCGCTCAAGGCCAGCCGCCCGGGCTTTACCCTGTCTACGGATATTATCGTGGGCTTTCCCGGGGAGACGGACGAAGAAGCCGCTGCCACGGCCAGCCTGATTGAGGAGGTTGGCTTCGTGGGTGTCTTTGGCTTCAAATATAGCGAGCGCCCCTACACCCCCTCCCGCAAGCTTTCCGATGATGTGGCGGAGAAAGAGAAGGGCCGCCGGCTCGCTGCGGTATTCGACGTGAGCGAGCGCCTCTTTCATACCCACCTCAAGACGTTGGTGGGCAGCCAGCAAGAAATCCTGGTGGAAGGCAAGAGCAAGACGGGCACCGGCTTGGTGTCTGGGCGCACGCAGCGCAATGAAATCGTTCACTTTCCGCTGCCCGAAGGCAAAGCGGTCATTGGCCAGGTAGTCAAGGTGGACATTCTGGAAGCCAATAAGCACTCCCTGCGAGGGGAGCTATGCGACGAGAGCCTCCACACGTTGCCAGCGCTGGACCAGGCGCCCAAGCCCAAGCGGCGCGCCCTGCCCCTTGTTCCCTAAGACAGGCGCGTCTAATTAGGGGCAATGGCGTTGATTATCCCCTTTAAAGACAAGACCCCTCAAATCCACCCCACTGCCTGGGTTGCACCCAACGCGGTTGTCATCGGCGATGTTGTGATCGAAGCCGAAGCTAGCATCTGGTTTAGCTGCGTCTTGCGCGGGGATATGGGCAAAATTCATATTGGTCGCCGCACCAATATTCAAGACTTCAGCATGATCCACATGACGGAGCATATGTCTCATACCATCGTGGGCGAAGAGTGTGTGATCGGCCACCGGGTGACCCTCCACGGCTGCAAAATTGGCAACGGTGTGCTGGTGGGCATGGGCGCTACCATCTTGGACAATGCCACGGTGGGGGACGGCAGCATCATCGGCGCAGGCAGCTTGCTTACCGCTCGCAAAACCATCGAGCCCGGCCAGATGGCCATTGGTCAGCCCTGCCGGGTGAAGCGGGCATTGATGGAGCCTGAAATGCAGGCCACCAGGATTGGCGCGCAGCATTATGTGGACGTTTCCCGGCACTATTTGGAAGCCGGTCACGTTTAGACAGACGTCCCCTTTCCCGTCCTTCCTTCTGCTGCAGCGCGTCACTGTAAAATTATGTCCAGAACCGAGGAGTAAGCGCCACTGAGGAGCAATTTCAAGCTATCATTCGCCCATGGCTCGGATATCTTGGTTTGCCCTTGGAATGTGTGTGTTTTTGGCAGGTTGCAGCAGTGACGACGAGGGGCCCCAAGCCCCCGCCGCAGTGGAAGTAGCCGGCGCCCAAGTTGATATGGATTTTGCGGCCAATTGGTCGGATCCAGCGCCGGGGGAGTTCAATTTCTTCCGCTTTCCTTATCCCTCGGACCTGCGGCTTGACGCTGGCGGCGCGCCGGATATGGCGGGCGTGCCCAATTTTTACAAGATTCCGCTTTTGGATGGCCTCAAGGTGGGCGTTCCGGACCACAAGGGCTTTCCGATGGTACCGGTGGCCTATTTCCACTTCAACCAGCCCATCAGCCAGCATGAGCATACGGATGTGATTGCCGCTAGCGCTGATTCGCCGGTGATGCTCCTGGACATCGATGAGGCTTCACCCAAGAAGGGCGAGCTTATTCCGGTGGTTGCATCCACCATTCCCACTGGTGAGTACATTCCCGTGGGCACCCTCGGGGTGGCTGCGCGGCCGGGATTCGTGCTGAGGCCTAAAACGAAATACGCATTCGTGGTTATGCGCAAACTGGGGGATGCCAGCGGAAAGCCACTGGGTGTGCCTCTTGCGCTCGAGCAGTTGAAGGCGAATATCGCGCCCACGGGGGAAAAGGGTGCCCAAGCGCTAGAGCTTTATCGCCCCCTTTGGGCTCAGCTCAAGGCGCTCAACATCCAAGTTGCCGACGTGGCAGCCGCTACGGTATTTACCACCGGCGACGTGGTGGCGGAGCTTGCGGATCTATCTGAAAAGCTGCGGGCGGCTTACAAGGTAGGCGTCAAGAACCTAGCCGTGGACCCGGACGATGGCGCCAACCATGCCCGCTATTGCGAACTGCACGGTACCATCACTTATCCGCAATTTCAGACGGGCGTCCCCCCGTACAAAGAAAAGGGGCTGTTCACCACCGGCACCGATGGCCTGCCCGTCAAGCAGCGGGACGAGGACGCCAAGGTTGTATTGACGTTGCCAAAAGGGGAGATGCCTGCGGAAGGTTACCCCCTCTATATCTATTATCATGGCTCCGGCGGCCTTAGTACCCAGGGGGTGGATCGGGGCACGTGGAGAGCGTTGATGGAGCCCAGTGGCTGCCCGCTGACGCCCGGTAAGAACGGGTTGGAGCGCAAGTTGGGCGAATACGAGGGCACCAAGGGCTGCACCATTCCTGGCGAGGGCCCGAGTCATATTGTGGCGGAATTCGGAATGGCCAGTGCTTCCAGCGCGCTGAATTTGAACCCGGAGCGCCTTCCGGACGCTTCCGACTACGCCTACATCAATCTAAATAACTTTATGGCCATGCGGGATACCTTTCGGCAAGGCGTGATTGAGCAGCGGCTCTTCATTGATGCCCTAGAGCGGCTGGAAATTGACCCGGCAAGCGTGAGCGGCTGCTCCGGGCTTTCTTTGCCGGCAGGCCAAAGCAAATATCGCTTCAATATCAAGCGCCTGGTTGCGGGTGGTCAGTCCATGGGGGCCATGTATACAAATATGGTGTCCGCTGTTGAGCCCCGAATCCGGGCGGCGGTGCCCACGGGAGCAGGCGGGTTCTGGAGCTACTTTATCCTGGAAACCACCCTCTTCGGTAATACCCGCAAGCTTATCCAACTTGTGATGGGGGAAGCGGATGTGCCCATCAACTTTATGCACCCGGCGCTCACCCTATTTGAAACCTCCGTGGAAGCGGCCGATCCCATGGTGTATATGCCGCGGGTTTCCGCAAGGCCGTTGCCTGGCGTGCCTGCGCGGCCAATTTACCAGCCAATCGGCAAGGACGATTCGTACTTTCCCACCACCGTGCTCGATGCCATGACCCTGGCCTATGGCCACCACCAAACGGGCAGCGTGGTCTGGCCGGAAACCCAAACCGGGTTGGAATTGATGTCCAAAGGTGGCCTTTTGCCCTATTCGGTAAAGAACAACCTGACCTCAGAGAATGGCGAAAGCTACACGGGGGTGATGGTGCAATACCCTGGGGACGGCGTGTACGATCCTCACGCCATTTATGGCCAGCTAGATGAAGTGAAGTACCAATACGGCTGCTTCTTGGACTCTTATCTGAAAACTGGCACCGCGGTGGTTCCGGCGCCGGCGGCCCTGGGCACACCGTGCCCAACCCAATAGTCAAGTGCACACCGTGCCCAACGCAATAGTCAAGCGCACACCGCTTAGGTGTTGCTAGCGCGCCTTCATGGCCGCCCTCGGCCTTCAGCCTCCGCCAACGAAATGCACGATTTCCAACTCGTCCCCCTCCTTTACGGGGGTGGACGGGTGGGCTGCGCGGGGAACCACCTTGCGGTTTTGCTCTACCGCAACGGGCCCCTCCGTAAGCTTCAGGTGCTCCAGCAAGCCAGTGACGCTGAGGCCTTCGGGGATTGTCGTTTCCTCGCCATTGATTTGCACAACCATGGCGCCAGCATAACCTGCGAGTGCGGCCTGTCCAATCGGGCCAGGGGAGGGGGGCCCAAAATTCGCTGTGTGGCCTGGTAATGTTTCGTATTTACAACGGGTTATGGTGTCGCTCGCTGAGGTCGCCTCCGCGACGCCGTCTCTTGAAATTTGGCTGAGGGAATGATCCCCCAGGTAAAATCGTACCATGCCAAACTACACCTCTTCGGCTCCGTCTCCTGAGACGCTTAGGCGCCGACCGCCTCCCCGTCTGTTTGGTGAAGATATGAAAGCGTGGCTGAAAGCAGGATTGATTGTCGGTGGGGTGGGGGTCTGCGGTGCCGTGGCATTGGGGACTGTCTCCCTTGGGTTTTGGGACGATATGCCCCCCGGGTTGATGGTGGGCGGCCGGGTGATGCCGAAGGAGCAATCCCTCGGTCAGTGGCTTGAAGCCCGCAGAACGGCGGTACTTGCCCGAAAAATGCAGGTAGAGTTTCAAGGGCGCTACGAGGAAGTTTCCCTGGGCGAATTGGGCGTGAGCGTGGATGTGGGCGCCACCATGGGGGATGTGCAGGCCACCCTGGGCGGCTCGTTTGTAAAGCGGGCCAAGTTCGTAAAAGCCTGTCGGGACGGCAGGGTGGACTTGCCCCTCAAGTTTCGCATCGACGAGGGCAAGGCCAAAGCCCGCTTGGCGCAATTTGAGCCTTGGGTGGCCCGCAAAGCGGTAAATGCTCGTCTGGACTTGGCCAATCGTCGCCGGATTGCCGATATCCCCGGTCGTAGCTTGGATGTGGATAAGAGCCTCAAGGCCCTGACCGCTTTGCCCCATCAGAATGGTGACGTGCTCACGCTGGCGACGAAATCTACCGCCGCCGCCATTACCGAAGAGCGGCTTGCGAAGGTGGACCTAAGCCAGACCTTTTCCGCCTACGAAACGGTGTTCAAACCCTGGGTACGGGGTCGCACAAAGAACCTAGAGGTGGGCGCTAAAGCCCTCGATGGTTACCTACTTACCCCCCACGAGACCATTTCGTTTAATCAAATCGTGGGTCCCCGCACCTTGGCCCGCGGCTTCGCCCATGCGCCGGAAATCAAGGGCGACGAGATTGTCACTGGCGTGGGCGGGGGCTCTTGTCAGGTGGCTAGCACCTTGCACGCGGCCGCGGTATTCGGGGCGCTGCAAGTCAAGAAACGCCAATCCCACAGCCGGCCGAGTTCGTACATTCCCCTCGGGCTTGATGCCACCGTAGCGTATGGGAAAGTGGACCTGGAAATTCGCAATCCCTTTGATTTCCCGCTGGTTATCCACGCGTTCTTTGCAAAGAAGAATACCATCCGTGTGGAACTTCTGGGCCAAAAGCCCAAGGCAAAGGTCAACTATCGTTATGGGGTAAGCTCCGCGAAGAACTTCTTTCGCCGGGTGACGTTCAAACGCTGGCTCTCCCCCGGAAAGGTCCACCGTCATCAAAAGGGCAAGCGGGGCTATTTCGTTGTGAGTTTCATTACCACCCACTGGCACGATGGCCGCGTGGTGGAACATAAATACAATAGCAACTACCGGCCGGTGCCCGAGGTGCTTTGGGTGGGCCCCGGCGTAGAGGATGAGTCTTTGCCGGATATGCCAGAAGGGGCTTCCCGCGTAGAGTTTAAGGGCTTTCGTACCGCTGGTGGACGGCCCCTGCCCCGATCCGACGGCTTAGATTCCCGCGGTGGGGCAGAGGGTGGAAAACTCCTCGCGGTAGCTGCCAAGGTTTGCCATAACCGCGCCATGAGTATTGGGGTCGTTTCCTCGAAGGAGGAGTTTCGTCAGGCGTGCCGGTCTCAGCGGGCGGCGGGTCTGCGGGTGGGCTTTGTTCCCACCATGGGCGCGCTACACGAGGGCCATTTGGAGCTGGTTCGGGAGGCGAAGCGCCGCTGCGATTGGGTAGCAGTAAGCATTTTTGTCAACCCCACCCAGTTTGCACCGGGCGAAGACCTCGACCAATACCCCCGGGACTTGGAGGGCGATTGCGCCAAGGTGGAGGCAGCTGGGGCTAGTTTGGTATTCGCTCCGCCGCCTGCCGAGATGTACGTAGCCGGAGAATGCACCCGGGTGCAGGTGCCCCAGCTGGCGAAGGGGCTGTGTGGTATTGCCCGCCCAACCCACTTCGAAGGCGTGGCCACGGTGGTCACGAAGCTCTTTGCCATCGTGGGCGAGGCGACGGCGGTTTTCGGGCGCAAGGATTACCAACAGCTGCAGGTAATTCGCCGCTTGGCGCTGGACCTTTGTTTTTCCGTTGAGGTGGTGGGCGTGCCTACCGTGCGTGAGGTGGATGGGCTCGCCAAGAGCTCTCGCAATGCCTACCTCTCCCCGGCGGAAAGGCAGCGGGGGCTTAGCCTCTCCCGTGGCTTGCGGGCGGCTTCTGAGGCCTTCGATGGCGGCGAGCGCAGCGCGGGCAAGCTCCGCGAGTTCGTACTTCAATCCCTGCGCGCCGCGGACGCACAGGTGGATTACGTTACGCTGGCTCACCCCGAGTCACTTGCGGAAATCCCCGAGGGTGAGCGGGCAGGCAGCCGAGCCGTACTCGCTACCGCGGCCCGCTTTGGTCAAACGCGGCTCATCGACAATCTGGTGCTTGGCGAAGAAAAGATCGTCCTGGGGCAATAGAATCCGCGCAATAATGGCGCTTGCGGGCAGGGGCAAACCGGCATAAATGTGCGCAAATCAAGGGTAAACCAATGATTGAAGGCGATTTTATCGTATTGGAAGGCATCGACGGCGCCGGGACCTCAACCCAGGCGGAGTTGCTCTGCGGTCGCTTTCACAAGCGCAAGCTGCCGGTGCTGGCCACCCGTCAACCAACCGCGGGGCCTGTGGGTGGGCTGATTCGCCAGGCGCTGAACCACCGCTGGGTGGTGCCCTCGAGCCACGGAGCCCAGCCGCCTTCCTGGAAAACCATGGCGCTGCTTTTCGCCGCTGATCGCCTCGATCACCTCGAAGCGGAGATCCTGCCCAATCTCCACGATGGGGTCACGGTGGTGTGCGATCGCTACGATCTTTCCAGCTTGATCTACCAGGCAGCCACCGCGCCCGTAGAGGTAAGCCAGGGAGCCGATCCGGTGGATTGGATCCGTAGCCTCAACCGCTTTGCTCGGCGACCGGACTTGACCATTGTCCTGGACGTGCCCGCTGACGTAGCGGGGGAAAGGCGCAGGGCCCGCAGCTCCGCCAGTGAAATGTATGAAATTACTGCGCTTCAGCGGGAGCTTACCTCTGCCTATGCCAAGGCTGAGCAGTACGTGCCTGGGGATAAAGTAGTGCATATCGACGGCAGCAAGCCCGTGGAAGAGGTGGCGGAGCTGGTGGCCCGTGAGGTGGCCGCCCTGAGGGGCGACAAGCAAGCCCTTTAGCTCTGCTCAGCGCGCTCACCCCCACGCAAGTTCGTGCGTAGCTGCGCAACTTTTGCGAGGTGTTCAGGCCCCAAGCCCCCCGTTAGCACTGGCAAGCCCACGCCCGTGGCTCGTACGGGGGCAAGCGTTCGCAGACAACGGGATCTTTTTGCCGGCATGGCTTATGCTTAGGCTATGCCCATGACCTTCTTCTCCCGCTTGCCTGCTTCTACGTTTTCCTCCACGAGCCTGCGTCGCTCATTGCCCCTCGTTGCCCTCACGTTGGCGGCGGGTTCGTCAGTGGCTTGCAGCAGCAAAGACGATAGCAAACCGGCTTTTCAAAGCGTGGGCGGCAGTTCCGGGTCAAGCGCAGGTGGCAGCTCTGGTTCCAGCGCGGGCGGAAGTTCCGGCGCAAGTGCGGGCGGTAGTGCAGGAAATGCCGGTTCTACAGCCGGTGGGTCCGCCGGCTCAGCTGGCGATGCCGGCAGTGCGGGGGCTAGTGGTGGCGCTGGCGCATCCGGCGCTTCAGGCAGCGGCGGATCGGGGGCCGCTGGAGGCGCAGGAGGCGCGAGTGGCGCAGGTGGCTCTGCCGGTACAAGTGGTGCAGGCGGAAGTGCAGGCGCAGGGGGCGCCAGCGGCATGGGGGGCGCGGGCGGAAGCGCTGGCTCAGCCGGCAGCGGCGGGCAGGTGAGTGATGTCTGCCCGAAGGAAGTAGCCTTCGGTGGGCGCGCGATATCGTTGAAGTTTCCCACGCCTCTAACCTTGGCGCAAAACTTCCTCCAGTTCCTTTACGACCCGCAGGACCTCACCATTGGCGTGGTGCTGCGAAACCCCACCGATCCACAGAATGTCAAAGTGGCCCTCTCCGCCTTCGACAAAGATGGCAACGGCGTTGGCTCCTACCCCAGTGGATTTGCTCCTGATTTCGTTACGCCGCTGCTGGATGGTCTGAGCTTCCTCTCTCAGCAAACCCAAACCTCGGGCTACCTGCGGATCGTGGACGCCAACAGCCAGGTGGTTCGCATCAAGCTGGACAATATCTCTTTCCGAGTCCTGCCCTTTGGCGGCTGTAGCGAGGCTCATGTTTCCTTCAGCGCGTCCATTGATTCCATGACTGAAGGTAACAAGAGCATCGCCACCGCCAATGGCGTGAAGACCTTCGCAGAACTGGCCGGCAATTTGCAAGGAGGGGGCCAAGGCCAGGCTACGGCTTGGCAG
The DNA here is from genome assembly GCA_011762755.2 of Epimenia babai. NCBI lineage: Eukaryota > Metazoa > Mollusca > Solenogastres > Cavibelonia > Epimeniidae > Epimenia > Epimenia babai. The sequence continues at coordinate 9,566 of WURV02216840.1, forward strand.
ATCGCTGGCGACTTTGACGCCTCTTCCTCCGACTTCGACTTCAACTCCCTGCCATGAGTTCCCACGAGGTAGCCATGACCACCCACTCCCCGCCGTCGACCGTTTCCGACATGCGAGCCCTCCGTGGCCTCGTGCTTGGCGGCCTTGCCCTGGTGCTCAGCGCCTGTGGCGGTACGGACGCCCCGAGTGCAGCGCCCTCTGACCCCGTGATTCCTGGCGCCGAGTGCATCGACCAGGATGGTGATGGCTTTGGCGTCAACTGCGTCGCTGGTACCGACTGCGACGACAACGACGCCAGTGTGAGCAACCAGTGTTATCGCTGTGATGCACCGGGTTCCAAGGGCTGTGAGTGCCCCGCGGAGGGGGAGAAAATCAACTGCGGCAAGATGGTCAGCAACGTGGGCGATCAAATCGTCTGCGGCGCGGGCATTGCCACTTGCGAAAACGGCCGCTGGGGTGAGTGCATCATCAATAACAGCGTGACCTTGGCATTGCCCACCAACACCAAGTCGGCATTGGCTTTGGGCAATCCCCAGAAGTGCAGCGACCCTTGCAACCCCTACTGCCACACGTGGAATGACACCCCTACCGGCGTAACCGACCCCGACGGCGATACCCAGTCCACCCCCGGTGGCATTTCGTTGCCCCAGGGCAATCCGCCCATTCCACCCAGCTTGTGCAGCAGCCCCAAGTACCGCGGCTGCGACCACCATGTGTGTGCCACCGGCCCAGCTCTTAGCAACAACTGCGACACGGCGAATTTGCCCTGTACCCGCCGCACCCGCAACGGCCGCACGTACCTCTTTTGCAACTTTAGCCGCAACTACAACCAGGCGGCCGCCTACTGCCAAAAGCAGGGCATGAACCTGGTGACGATTAACGATAGCGGCGAGCAGAACTGGATTAGGAGCAACGCGCCTGGCTACACCAGCTGGTGGATTGGCCTGGACGATAAGACCACTGAGGGTCAGTTCGGTTGGGAAGATGGCTCCCCCATCTCCTATCTTAACTGGAATGGTGGCGAGCCCAATGACTGGGGCGGCAACGAGGATTGCACCGAGTGGCGCGAGCCCGGCAACCGCTGGAATGACTTGCCTTGCAGCTATGGCCGCC
>WURV02216851.1:0-10677 GCA_011762755.2 Epimenia babai
GGCGATGGTGGAGGAAACCGTGTAGACATCAATGGAGGTGTGATCAATGATGGCACCTGGCATCATTTAGCAGCAACTTTTGATAGAGATGGAATGTTGACCATCTATCAGGACGGTATGCAAGTCGACCAAAAAGATATGAGTGTTATTGGAGATATGAACAGTGCAATGCCATCGAACATAGCCCAAGATGGAACTGGAAGTTATGGAGACTGGTTCAATGGAAAAATTGCCAAAGTAGTATTTAGCAATTACCTGGTTAGTCCGGGAGAAATTCTTGTTCAGTCGGGAATGAGTACTGGTGTGGAGTTAAGACAAGGTAATAGTGTAAGTGTAGTAACGGTTGACAACAATGGCATTACACCTGCTACAGAAGACGGGATGATGGTGCGAGAATTCGGTGCACCAGAATTTTCTATTGTTACGGATACAGACAATGTTCTTGATTTTAGGTACGGCAGTGACTTCTCTGTTGCATTCTGGGTCAATACCACACATGATGATAGTGACCCTTCCATGTTAGGAGATAAAAACTGGGGCAGTGGAGGAAACAAAGGTTTTGTATTTGCCTATTTGGCTGATAATTGGAAAATAAATGTTGGAGATGGCAATGGCAACAGAGCAGATGTGACCTGTGACGAGTTCATCAATGATGGAGAGTGGCACTTGCTCACTGCTACTTTTGATAGAGATGGTATGTTGACAATTTATCAAGATGACCATCAAGTAGGGGAGACAAGTATGGCCGCAGTGGGCGATATGAATAGTGCTATGCCAATACATATTGCACAAGACGGCAGCGTATCATAGACTTAGCTGAGTTTCCAACATATGTAGTTCATATGTAGATATTTGGAACCAGTGGAGTGCATGGAAAAGTATCAATTGTCTGCCCAGACTCAGTGGGTTTTTCACACTAGGTGTTTTCCCCAACCTCTTATAAGTGAGGCTAATAAGATTGTCATGTTAACCACATTAATAGGCTTGCTTTGTATAAGGGCCCAGTATGGTCTATCGCAATGATTACTTCGGTAATCAGCCTATAAATATATACGTACATACTTATTTTTTCTGCGCTGTCTTGTGACCCCAACCACCCGCTTGTCCTCTTCCATGCTATCCATACATCTTCTTTTTGCCCTCCCTCTCTTTCTCTTACCTGGCAGATCTATACTTAACATCGTCCTAACTCTTCACATACTCCCGAACCATCACAATCTTGCTCTCTCACTTTATCCCCAAACTATCTTGCATGTCCTGATCCTTTGATCCTTGTCACAATGACAAATGTAGCATCTTCAGCTTCTTGGCTTTTCATCAGTGCCACAGTCTCCAGGCCATACCGCATCGCTGGTCTCACCACTGTTTTTTACACTTTTGCTTTCACTTTCGCAGACACCTCCAACAAAATACCTCTTATACTCTTCTTCAGCCACTTCATCCTGCCTCTATTTTTTTACTTACCTTATTTCCTACATTCTCCATTACTCTGGACAGTTTACTACGGGCATTTGAGCTCATCAACCTTTGCCAATTTTTACTTGTAGTTTAATCATTCTCCCTGCCTTCATTTACAAACATGTACCCTATCTTACTTCCACTTAGCAATATTCCCCCTTTCTCAAGTGTGGTCTGCCACCTCTTTAGGTTCTCTTCGGTCACTTCACTACTGTCGCCACAGACCACTATATCATCCACAAACATGCTCCGAGATGCCTTCTGTCTGGTTTCATCCGACAGCCTGTCCATCAGTATTGCAAACAAGAGAGGGCTCAGCGCCGATCCTTAATGCAGACCCACTTTCATGTTGACCTCATATTCAGTACCTCTACTGCGCACCTCACTGCTATCGGACTGTCCTTGTACATATCCTGCACCAGTCTTACATACTTCTCATCCATACCCTTCTTCATCATGCAATACCACAACTCATCTCTAGGTACCATGTCATATACATGCTTCGATCCACAATCACACAATGCAACTCTTTCTGTCCTCTATACTTATCCATCAAAACTTACATCAAGCAGCGCATCTGTAGTGCTCCTCCCTGGCATTAAACCATACTGCTGCTCGCAAATAACTACCTTCTCTCTAAGCCTGTCTTCAACAATTTCTTCCCATAACTTTATACTATGACTTATCAACTTTATGCCTATGTAATTTCCACAACTCTGAACATCCCCCTTCTGTTAACTGGTGCTATTTAAATTGCCTCTTGTTGAATATAAGCAAGTTTAATGAAGCTATTGTGATGCTAGTGTTTTTCCTGCGGTAATTTCAACTTGGTATTCTACACCAGGCTATAATGTCTGATAATAAAAATAGCATCAAGATCCAAAAATTGGTGACTGTGTATCTACATTGATTTTTAAAGCCAATCCTGTATTTAAAGTGAATTTTCTTACGCAGGGTGTTGAGATAATGGAATCTGTGTCACGTGTTCCGCAAGAAGATCTCACAGACTTCTCTACTGTACTGATCCAAACTCTCCTAACTTAGGGTCTGGAGACTATGGAATTGATGACCAGTGTTCTCCACTGTACTGATCCAGATTCTCCTAATATAGGGTGTTGAGACTACGGAATTGATGACCTGTGTTCTCCAGTGTACTGATCCAGACTCTCCTAACTTAGGGTCTGGAGACTATGGAATTGATGACCAGTGTTCTCCAGTGTACTGATCCAGACTCTCCTAACTTAGGGTCTGGAGACTATGGAATTGATGACCTGTGTTCTCCACTGTACTGATCCAGACTCTCCCAATTTAGGGTGTGGAGATTATGCAATTGTTTACTACCTGTGGTAGCTTTCATGTACTTTGTGGTCATCCTAAGTCACAAGTCGCCTGTATGTTGCCGGAAAATGCAGTATTTACAGATTTCTTAACTCTCCATGTGCATGTTACATGTCTTTAACTCTCCACTTGCGTGTTGCAGATGTCTTTAAATCTTCACTTGCGTGTTACATATGTCTTTAATTTGGAGAACCGATTATCTGACCCACAATTAAGAGTACTCTAAAGTAACTCTCTCCTCACCTTTTGTGTAGCAACAACTCATAAGTGATAAGAAAATAAACAACAAAGTCGTAATTAAGAATTTTTCTCAGGAAAGTACCATCAAACAGTTTATTATTATAAATAGATATACATACGTTACATCTGATATAATAGTAATAATTATAATAATAATAGCAGTAATTATGAGATTATAATGTAGTATATTATAATAGTAACGTAGTCGTTGAATATAACACAAAGTATAGCGTCGTGTACCAAAAGATGAGTATACAAAACAATGACCAATGATTTGAGTGGATGAATAGCTGGAGTAACTACAGCCGCGCGTGCGTGCGATGTCATTGTACAATGTCATTTCTTCTAATCGCCTATTGTGGTATAATACTGGAAAAACTGCTACAGTCGAAATTCACGACGACCATCATAGCTGGGTAGTTATGGTATAAAATGTCGGTCCGAGAAAGTAACTCATAAAAGTCCTTAACTCATATTATTGGGTAAACAGTTTCGTCGTTTCTCAGTTATATAACAATAATTTTATCAATAAATTCCATTCGTACTATTTGTATCGTTAATTTTTATTGAATAAATCACATTTTTGCGTTTTTATGGACATGGGGTATTTTGTTTTTGAGGAGATAAAGCGCGTTTGATTCCATAAAATCCGCTAATAGCACAATAATTTTACATAGAGAATGTGTAAATATCAAATACCAGTTGCTTTTATGTGATCCGTTAAAACAAGATATTACGCTGATAAATATTCCATATTTGCCTAAAATAAATAACATTGTCTGAAAATAAATGAATGTTGTGAAAAGATGCCGATGCATGTGCAAATTTTTGAGAACATCTTACAGACATTTTCTACAAGAAAGATATGTAGGTAAACGGCCTGCCACCCTGCCTATCAGTTTCTAAGACAAATTAGATATACAAATGCTGCAGTGAAAAAATATCATATGAGACCCACCATGTCAAAATCAGTCTGAAGTCGCAATTTGTCAATGAAGTGATTCAGACTTGTCTGGAGAGAGAATGAGAGCTGCTTTCCATTGCTACTAAAATCATAATAATCCACAAAGAGGTAACAATAATATTGGCAAATATATATATCATAGTGAAGAAACTTAATATTCAGAAAACGGCGACCAAACATTGTCACACAATTTAAAATGGTAATAATACGACCTTTTAAGCATATTTCACAGAGAAAAATATATTCTTATGAATGTTTAATGACTGAAGTACTCTAAAATGGAAAAAAACAAAATTCCATATTTTCATGTTGTAATGTATTATTGCATTTTACTGAATTGGGGATTTCCTGACTTCCGACTGATTTTGACATGGTGGGTCTCATATGTGGTAACAACACATACATACAGTCGAACTCGCCCATATGGACACTTGTATTATGTGGACACCTGTTTCAACGGACAATCTGGAGTCGTCAACGGGAACACCAAAAGAAAGTGCCCTTTTGAGTAAGTTGCTGACATTTTATAGAAAGTAGAGGATGCATATTCAACTCTCGGTCGAATAAGAGATGTATAGCATTTTGAGGCCATGAAGTCGTTTAGGAAGGGTCTGATGCGGGAGAATTCCTTGATTATGGGTGAGATTTTCTTATTTATATTTGGTATTTGATCATTCCATGAAAGTAAAGAGTTAATGTGCAAGCCTAAATATTTAATACATGCGCTCCAGTCGCATGCATGATCTTCAATTGTGACTTGTGCATGGAGTTATATGGGTATTTATTAGCTTGGTTCTGTTAGTATAAGGTTTGATAAGTTAGTTTGGTACCAGGAGCGAATTGCAGGGACATCATTGCTTTAATCTATAGCTTGATAGTGGTGTCATATTTTTAGCTCACCAGAGCTTTTGTCTGTACGATGTTTACATTTTATTAGAAAATCTTCTCAACAACCATATATCGTAGAGCTTGGCATTGTATCAGTCATTTGGCAGATATTCTCCTAGGGTTGGTGTCTTTTAGACTTATCATCTGACCAAAGGGAAATAATTTTCAATGTGCCATATTTTTTGTATATTCGTTAAAAATGAAATAAAATAAAAAAATTTCTTGCAATGGTAATGGCTATTATCGGGTCTCTTCAGCCTCTTGTCTTGTTTCAGTATCGTAATGGGTATTGTCAGGTCTTTTTCGCCTCTTGCCTTATTTCAGTATCGTAAAGGGTTATGTCAGATCTCCTTGGCCTCTTTTCATCTCATTTTTTTCTCTTTTTTTCTCTTTTTTCTTCTCTCTTTTTTTCTCTTTTTCTTCTCTCTTTTTTCTCTTTTTTTCTCTTTTCTCTTTTTTCTTTCTTTTTTCTCTCTTTTTTCTCATTTTTCTCTTTTTTTCTCTCACTTTTTTCTCTCTTTTTTCTCTCTTTTCTCTCTTTTTTCTCTCTTTTCTCTCTTTTTCTCTCTTTTTGTCTCTTTTTTCTCTCTCTTATCTCTCTTTCTTTTTTTCACTCTTTTTTCTCTCTTTTTTCTGGTGAACGTCTTGAGGCCTTTTGGGCCTCTTGTAACGTTATTATCATATCTAATAAAAAAAGTGGGCCTGATCCAATATTATTATGTAAGTATTAAGACAGCATGCTATATCAACATCGTTAGTAATGTTGTTGGACATGTTAGTTCAGCAATATTAAAGTTACTTTTAGTTTTGTATGTCATCTTGTTAACAACGTCCCATCCACCATTACAACTATCGTTTATTAGTGAATGGTAGTATGATTGCTTGGGCGAGGCAAATTTGGCTCTTGACTTGATTGCGCAGTCTATAATACTCTAGCCATCGAGGATGATTTATTTTTTGTCTTTTTGGCTTGCTTGAATTTGCTATTTTGCTATTGGACTCCTCTAGATTTGGTCATCATATTGTCATGACAGTAAGCGGAGGTAACTCAATGTTTGTATTTTTACTTGAAAAAACTTGATATTGAGAACCATTGAGCGCGGAGATTTGCCATTCGACAGATGTTGTCCTTAGGTGCCCTTTCAGATTTGTCTCGTAATGGGAGCAAAGAGGGGTAATTTCTATCTACTTTTTTATTTGAAAATCTTCATCTCCATGTCTGCTCAATGCAAAGGTCTGCCATTTGGCAGATATTGTCTGTGTAGGTCTCATTCAGATTTGTTTAAGTCATTTCAATTTAGGCAATTAGAGCTGATTTCAGCCAAGGTTTATCCACAAATCTGTATTTTCTCGTTTCGCTATTTTAATGGCAATGGATATTGTCGGGTCTCTTTGGCCTCTTGTCTGGTTTCAGTATCATAATTGGTATTTTCAGGTCTCTTTGGCCTGTTTTTGTGATGTCAGGCAGTCTCCTTGTTGTCTACTCATTCTAATATCAAGATGGCCTCCTTGTCCTTTTGTTTCATCTTTTTCTCTTCTGCTCAGGACAATGTCTTGTTCCCTCTTTGGCCTCTTGTCTTAAATCTTCTCAAGAACCGCTTATTGCAGAAGTCTGCCAAATCTTTTAGATATATTCATAGCAGATTTAGATTCATTCCTCGCAGCAAGGGAAGGTAACTTCTGCCGATGTTTGTATTTTTTATTATAAAATTTTCTTCTGAAGAAACGCTTATCGCATAGGTCTGCTACTAGGCAAATATTGTCCTTAGCGTAGTCTCTTCTCGGTCTGTTCATAGTATCGTCATCACAGCAAAAGGAGGGAACTTCTGTCCATTTTTAATGTCAAACAGTCTCCTTGTCTTGTTCTAGCATCAAGGTGGCCTCCTTTGCCCCTTGTTTTGTCTTTTTTGCTCTTTTTCTCTCCAGGTGTTGTTTTGTCTTTTTTGCTCTTTTTCTCTTTTTCAGGTGAGCGTCTTTAGGCCTCTTTGGCTTCTCGTCAGCTCACCTGAGATTATGCTCCGTGACCTTTTCTGATAGGAGTTTGTCCGTCATCCGTACTTCCGTCCTTTTAACATTTTCTTAAATCTTCTCAAGAACCGTTATCGCAGAAGTCTGCCATTTGGCAGATATTGTCCGAGGGTTGGTCTCTTTTAGATTTGTTCATGGTATCGTCATCGCAGCTAGGAGAAGTAACTTGTGCCGATGTTCGCATATTTTCTTAAATCTCTCAAGAAGCGCTTATCTCAGGGGTCTGCTATTTGGCAGATACTGTTCTTGGGTTGTTCTCTTCTAGATTTGTTCATGGTATCATTATTGCACCTAAGTTAAAGGATGTAACTTATGCCGATATTTGTAGTTTTCCTAGAATCTTCTCACGAACCGCTCACCTCAAAGGTCTCTATTTGGCAGATATTGTCCTTGGGTTGCTCTCTTGATTTTTCATGGTATCATCATTGCAGCTAGGGGAGGTAATTTCTGCAAATGTTCGTATTTTTTTTTTCTTCTCAAGAACCGCTTATTGCAGAGGTCTGCTATTTGGAAAATATTATCCTTGGGTTGGTCTCTAGGTTTGTTTATGGTATTGCTATTGCAGTTAGGGGAAGTAACTTCTTCCGATGTTTGTATTGATTGTTTCCTAAAAAATCTTCTTAAGAACCGCTTATCACAGAGGTCTGCCATTTGGCAGATATTGTCTTGTGTAGGTCTCATTCAGATTTGTTTAGGGCATCTCTATTTTGGCAATTAGATGTGATTTAAGCCTGGGTTTTTTCCACAAATTTCTATTTTCTTGTTTCAGTATCGTAATGGATATTGTGAGGTCTCTTTTGGCCTCTTGTTTCTGATGTCAATCAGTCTTGTCTTCTCGTTCTATTATCACCATAACCTCCTTGGCCTCTTGTTCTGTGGTTTTTCTCTCCTCTTTTTTCTCATTTTTTCAGCGGAGCATCTTGAGGCTTCTTCGGCCTCTTGTTTCTTGTCTTTTCGAGCGTTCATCGTTGGCCCATAGGGGAGATTTAGCAAAATATATAAATATATATATGTATACAAGGTGGTCCAATGAATCTTGACGCCCCCCCCCCCCCTTACATGTTCCTGCCTCTGAGTTACCCAGTATTGAGATTTTTAATTTTTTTTATTTTTGTGTTTAGAGCAACTTATTTTCAACTTGTTGGCCAGCTTTAAGTGCATGTATATAATTTTCCCACTTCCTGTTTGAGCAGACGACAAATTGTACCCCAGAATTTATAGCGTCATTTTCTTTAAATCCTACTTTTTATGATGGCGATATCTAAAGATGATGTATTTTGATCAGAGATTTGAATACATAAGAAATGAGATGCCAAAAGATTAAAGAAGGAATTTCCAAATGAGAATTGGCCCTTAAGTTCACTCAAATTTGTTTGCCATAAGATTGACACAACCGGAAATGTCGCGAGAAAACCAGGTTCCGGGAGGTAAAAAAGTCGTAGAACAGCTGCGACCATTGCATTGGTTGGTGACTTGATATGTAGTCAGGAGGCTGAACCGGGAAATCATAAAAGTCTGCGAGAAATTCAGAACATTACTGGCATCGCAAGATCATCAGTTATGAGAATCGCGTGACGAGACTTAAATCTGAAAGTGTATAAAAGGAAAGAAGTTCATCTATTAACAGCTGCAACAAAGGCGAAATGTCTGGATCAATGTAAACGTCTTCTCCGTCGGTATAAAAACAAGACTATCACACAGAAAATCTGGTTCACAGGTGAAAAGATTTTCAATGTTGCACCCCCGATCAATACACTAAACAACCGTATCTATTCAACCAACGTTAATAAATCTGATGTTGCAACCGAAAGACTTTTATTCGAACGTGCTCACTTTTCCAAGTCAGTTATGGTGTCTGTAGGTGTTTCTGAGTGCGGTAAGTCAGACATTGTGTTTATCAAGCCAGGTGCGGAGGTCAATGCCATTTATTATTGCACAAATGTGGTTAATGGTTTACTCCCAGCTATACGCCAACAGTCGGGTAACGATTTCGTTTTGCAACAAGACAGGGCTACGTCCCATACCGCAAATCATACGTTCAATTTCTTAATAGTCAAAACGTTGAGGACATAGAGAAAGACCTGTGGCCACATGGGAAGAATTGTTCATCAAAAAAGCAATCCAGTCATGGCGAAAATGACTGCAAGGCATTGTTAGAATGTAAGGTGGCCAGATCGAACACATTTTCGTTTGAGGTTGTGTTTTTTACATCATTAATAGACAATAATTAGCTTTGGATTGAGTTAAAATAATTAAAATTGTCAGTCAATATGTGAAACGTAAAACTGCATTTTCTTGTGAAAGCGTATAATCTTGTGAAAATGACGGCTCGAAATATGGCATAGGTACGTGTTCATGATTATAATATGAGTACATGAAAGGTTCTGTAAATACATTTTATGCTGTTTTTCTCATTAGAATTGATGGTTCTTCCCATCAAAATTAAAATTTGCGAAAAATGTCATTTTGTTATCGATCAAGCAGCAATAACATGTGGGGGGGGGGGTCAAGATTCATTGGACCACCCTGTATATAACCACAGGCTGTATTTTTGCATTGACAGGGTAATAAGTCGAGCCCCAGGCCTGAAACTAGTTGTACAGACACTTCTTTCATCTCTACGCCCCATCGGTAATATCGTGCTCATATGTGCCACATTCTTCATCATATTTGGCATTCTTGGAGTTCAGGTAGATTTAGTTGACAAGCACTTACGTACTATCTACAGGCTGGCCTTTTATACAGGCATTACAACATTCATCTGTTCCAGCTCTTGATTGTATTGAATTAGGGGACGCAATTAGTTAAGTGGTAAATGGACTCATTACTGAAAGGTCACGAGTTCGAAAGTGTCTACCAGTTGTCAATTCTGTGATGATTCTCAGCAAGTGATTGCTGAAGTAACCCTGTCTCCAAAATGGGTCGATGCTTAATATTATCTTTGATGGGTGATATGTGAGTCGAAGGTCTTACGTATATCTGTGCTGAATATAGCTGGCATAAAAATTCATTGTAAACCGCATCAGAGAGCCTTGGAGAATACTTACGGTCTATAAATGTAAAAAGTAAAAAGGCATTAAGGTAAAAAGGCATTAAGCCTTTAAATGTTGTACTTTACCTTTATTATTATTATATCTTAATTAATTACGCCATTCAATCAACTATCCAACTATATGGAATATAACACAGGTTGATAGAATAGTATATATTGAGATAGTAAAGACAACTTGCTAAAATTTGGCTATTGTTGGCCTCTCACCACTCGAAGAACACTAAATTTGTTGAAGGGTGTAACGTGAAGACTGAAAGACTAATAAAGTGTACTCTCTGAGAAAAATTTGTAATTTTGTTTTTCTTCTGTACCATTTGAGAAAACATTGGCAATTTTTTTTCTAATGTTAAAATGGTTATACAATCCTTTAAACCAAGTATAGGTCAAAATTAATATTGAACTTCAGCTAGATTGTGTTTTTTTTGCAGTTGTTTAAAGGCACTTTTTACCGCTGTGTGGGACCTAACATTACTGGTGTCACCAACAAGACTGAGTGTGTGTGCCCCTCCTGTAAATGGGTCAATCAGAAGTACAACTTCGACAACCTAGGACAGGTATTTTTAGGTCACCTGATCTTATGTGAGCTTTTCTGATTGGAGTTCATCAGAATCCGTCTATCCGTCCATCCGATGTTATTATTATTATTATTATAACTATTATTTTAAGAGGGTTGCAAAAAAGACTATCCTAATTACAAGTATGCCTAGTA